>CABHPH010109300.1:0-10129 GCA_902168325.1 Peromyscus nudipes | reverse complement strand
CCCCAGTCATGAACCCCCCGGAGGGGGCAGCGGAGGAAGGGGGAGCCGCCGACTCGGACGTGGACGCCTTTTTCCGGACAGGTAAGGGCAGGCAGGGCTCCCGGGGCTGGGGGTGAGGGCGGCCGCCTCGGACGCGGCGTCTCGGACAAGTTTGGGGACCGTAGGCTGCTGCTGGGGCGTGCGAGTCGGAGGCGGCCCCCCGTGGTCGTCGGGGCTGGAGTTGTGGAGGTTCACGTTGTTCTGGCCGTGCTGGCTGCGTTTTGGGGAGGGCGTGGGGGGCTGGGCGCCCCTCGGCGTTCACCCCAGTTGCGGGAGTCTGTGTTGGGGAGGCGGGAGGCGGTCCTCTCGGGCCGCCTTCTCCCGGCGATGTTGGATCACTTTGCAGCGCGCCGCTTCCAGCTCCCGGTGTCCCGGCCCCTCCCTCTGCTCCCCACTCCCACGGTGCCTGTCTGCGGGGCTCCGGGGTCGCCCGAGGTCGGTGCCCCTTCTTCTCTCCAGGGCCCGGGGCCCTGATGTGCATAGAGGGGCAGCAGGGGTCGCGAGGCGCTCAGGCTGCAGACTGACAGGCAGGAGTCAGCCGACTAGAGATCGTGCCGGGTGCGTGTGGGGAAGCAGCTTCTGGGACTTTCAACCGGCTGGGAGGACCTTGGGCACCTTGGACCGGCTCTTTGGTCCTTTCTCCAGCTCGGGGAACCGATGAGTTTTACCTAAGAATCGCTTATTTCTGGAAGTGTGAGTTAGCTAGCGTCCCTCTCAATACACACCCACCAAATCTTTGCTTGCCTGCGGCGCGTGGAACCTGGGTTGGCTTTCCAGCGCTTTGCGCCTCTGCACCTCGCATGCAGTAGGTCTGTAGCGGCTCTTGTTCGCTGGCTCCACCGTCCCTTCACCAGAACACACACTAATCACCCTCATCTCCTACCACCTGTAGCCCTGTTTCGGTCTCATCATCACCAAGGAATCCCCATCTCTCCTGTACCTGTAGCTTCCTCCAGCTCCGTTGTGCAGTTCCTCAGCTCCCCCACACGTCTGCAACCATTTTGTCTGGAATCTTTGTCCCAAGGACTCTGATAAGTTATGGATGCCCCACGCATCTGCCCTCCCTTTGGGGAAGTTGGATCAGAGGACATGAACTGGTGGGGGTCAGGGGTCAGGCTAGCTCTGGAGGCTTCACATCCATTTGTTTCTGAACGCTGTTGCTTTACGCTGGAGGTCCACTCTGAGGAAAGGAGTAGGGCTCTTTGTGGGGGAACTTGTGACTTTGGAAGTCAAGACTTAATTGGCCCATATGGTCACCTCTAATTGGCCTGGAGAGGAAAGAGCTGGAGGACAGGAGTTGATGCCAGGGTCTGGGAAAGGGGAAGAGGCTCCTGTCATCCTTTCCTGCTTCCAGGGCTCAGCCTGCCCTCCCCCCTCCTCCCCCATCCCTGGAGTCAGCATTTTCACTTTCCGCCTTCCCTGCCCCTCCTTTCTCTTCTGCTCCTCGCTCCTCTCTTGAAAAGCAAAGCAGGGATTCTAAAGAGGTGCCTGACTCGAGTTTATAACCCTGAATCTAGGGGAAGGCTCTGAAAACTTAGTGACATCCAGGTACTCTCCAGGAGGTCCACCAGAGCCCACCTGCATCCCAACCTGGCCAAGCAGCTGTTTTTTTTTTTTTTTTTTGGTTTTTGTTTTTGTCTTTTTTGAACCTCTGGGGAAAAAACCAAACCACTGTGTGTATGAATTCATAATCTTCCTCTCCTCACCTCTCCTCTTCCTCTTCTTCTTCCTTTTCTCCTCCCCTCTTCTTGTCCTCTTTTTGAATAGGCATTTAATTTTGTAGCTTCCAATTCTAGAGACTTGTTAGTTTATTACTTTCCCCAGGGCCGTTCAAAAGCAACTCTTAGCTTACATTGTCTAGGCTGGTTTCAAACTACGGGTAAGAAGTGAGCCGGGGTCAGTTTCCTATGGCGGTGATGTCCTTTGACAGGGCAGCCTTGCTTGCTTCAAGGAGGTGGTGGTGGCGAGGGAGGCTAGACCCCATGTGCACTTGGACTCAGACAGTCTAAACCCTTCATACACAAACCTGCAAATGATTGATGACCTGTGACAAGCTGCTAAAGAGGGAGTCTAGAATAGTGCCTTCCTGCCCCATGGCCCTCTGCTCTGCTCCTTGACCTGCCTCTACTTGCAGGCAAAGCAGAGGCCAGGTCTGGAGATTCTTAAGCCTGGAAAGACCATGTTTCTGAACCTTCTCGATTTTGATTCATGTCTTCTGTGGAACATGGCTCTGTACCTGGTTGGCTGGCTGAATTATAAATGTACTCAACTGAACAACCAAGACACCATCAAACAGATTGTTCAAAGTTTCTACCACCAGAATTATCCCCTTCTTTCTGGCGAAAAAATTTGCATATACAAAGACCAGACTGGCAATTACTTTGTCAAAACTCTGGCATACTATGTCTCTATTTAGGCATGATTTAAATAATTTAGTCAGTTTACTTGTTTTGCTTACCTGCTTTCTGATTGTTTGGATTTTTTAGTTCTTGTGACCAACTGATTAGATGAGATTCTCCAAATCTTACTTCTTTGCACTTACAAGGCTATACAACCTGCTCCACTCCCACACACTATCCTACAGTATAGTATGGATGGGCAAAGTCCTGATTGTCTTCCTAAGAATTCTGTTTCAAGCCTGAGAAAGTATGTTGCTGGTTTTTTATTTTTTTATTTTTTATTTTTTTATTTTATTTTATTTTTTTTTTTTTGGTTTTTTGAGACAGGGTTTCTCTGTGTAGCTTTGCGCCTTTCCTGGAGCTCTCTTGGTAGCCCAGGCTAACCTCGAACTCACAGAGATCGGCCTGGCTCTGCCTCCCGAGTGCTGGGATTAAAGGCGTGCGCCACCACTGCCCGGCTGGTTTTTTATTTTAATTTAAACTTTTTTTAACTGGTCATGGTTGTAAGGCAGCAACAGGAGATGGGAAGGCTCAGGACTGGATGGGACTATTGACCCACAAGGACTTTTTAACACCTACTAGGAATCTTCTGCTGTGGGACACAAGAGAAATATTCAAAGTGATTTCTGTCCTCAAGAACTTACAGATTGCTAATTAATTGATTGCTGAAGGTTAGGATGCTGTATGTTAGAGAGTCACCAGAACTAGAGAATGTGGAGCCTAGGGTGGTCTTTGAAGAGGGGGCAGGGAGATTGAGCAAAGATAAAAAGGTTGGGTTTCTGGGGAGCCTGGGCTGACTGAGGGAAGAGGGTGGGTTAGTAAGGATGGGAACAGGGTTGGCTAAGTATAATAGAAACAAATAAGGGAGTCTGAAACCTTCTGAAGAGGAGTTTGGATTTGATTCAAGGGAACTAGGGACTCATTGCCGGTGTTTGAGCAAGGACACGTCATAAAGAAAGTAGTGTTTGGGAAGATTAGTCTGGGGGAAATTTTATTGATGAAGTGAAAAAAAAAAAGGTAAGATCTAGGGAGATGCAGAGGTTATACATGGCTGAGATGGAGGCTGGGAGCTTGCCTCGTATTGATGGCAGAAGGGATGTGGAGCCAGGGCTGACTCTGAGAGACATTATTAGAGGTAGAAATGCCAAGACTTACTGACACCCAAGGATGGACAGTGTCCCAGCTGGCTGATGTGGTCTGGTTGAGGACAGTAGGCAGATGCTTTATGTATGTCTATATATGAAGAACTGGACGTGGATATCTAAATGGAGTCATTTTGGAGTTGGATATGTGGACTCAAGGCATGGGGAGGAGCGAGCATGCTGATTTGGAAGACTTGGTGTACTTGAAGCTTCCAGATGGAGGAGGTGGAGGAAGAAGGGCAAGGAGGTCTTATTTTGGAAATGGCAGAAAGGAGTCTGGATCCTGGAGACCCCAGGGAGTCTATGTGAGCTCTGATGTGATGATGGGGCAGACAGGCTGAGTAGGAGGAATAGAAAAATGAAACCCTGGGAGCTGACTTTGGGGGCACAGGATCAGAAGGGGCACTCAGGGTGGGCATTTGGGGTGGCAAGCAGGACACAGTCACTTGTAGTTTATCAGGAAGAGACAGGGTGGAACACTAGTGTCGGGAAAGGTGTTTTGGGTTTTTGTCATGGGTGGTTTGGGGTGACAGAGAATGAGCGGTGGAGAGGAAACACAGAAGACGCTGCGTGGGATCGCAGAGGCGAGACAGAAGAGTAGGCGCCATAACACAACTCAGAGCTTAGCTTTGGGGAGCCAAAGAGGAATCTCTTTCTTTAAAGTGCAAAGGCAAAAGGCTAGGAAAAATGAAGAGAAGTTGATGTGAGGGATGTTCTGTGTTCAACTTTCTGTTGAACTTTGGCTTCTGCATCCAGACATTCCAACTGGAAAGATACTTTCAGCTGGGCTTTGGCCAAGCTCAGCCCGGCTCTGTTTGTGTTTCCAACTCCCCAGACCACCTTCTCCTCTTCACTTCCTCAATTCTGTAAGTGGCATCTTTTCTTTCCCAGTCATGTTTAAACCCTTGGCGTTAGTTCATTCAGGGGAATTTCTCTCCTCTAACAAGCCTTGCTGCATAGTCCTACATACTTAGCCTGTTGCGCATCCTCAGGGTGACCGCCTCAGGCCAGTCCTCCATGGACCCCTTCTCGTCCTTCAAAATCTGTCCCCTCTCTACACTGTCCCTGGGGCTTATATCACTCCCGAAACACTCTTTTCACCACAATACTATCTGGTTTAGGAAACCTGCAGTAACTCCCTGGTGCCTGTGGGTCAAGTCCATACTTAGCCATTCAGTTCCAGCCAGCTTCCCGTCCCACTGTCTTAGAGCATCTTGACTCTTATTGATCCATCCCCATCCCACTCCACAGCCTCCAAATCCAACACGTTCTTATAGATTTGTGTCCGGCCTCTTTGGAGAGTGTTTGCAGTTTATGACGACCTCTGCAAAACCCCTAGTATCTGTATTCTTCTTACTGCATCGGTGATATTGTGTTATTGCTTAGCCTTTTCCTGTATGTAGGACCTGCTTCCCCACTGAAATTATTCATTTTTGGAGGTAAGTATAAAGTCTTTAAAATATTTTACAATCCATCAAAAATCCCATCTCCTTTAGAGATAGAACAAACATGGCCCAAACATAAGCAGTTGTTGACTGTAGATGATGGTATGTGCCACTCACTGCATCTTTTCTCAGACTTAGATAACAACTCCAGCCTGCCTGTATAAGAAAAACAAAACGCTGTCAGTTCCCATCATAGAAAAGGAAGACTCTGAGATAACAACATACTCTGTATGCAGTTCTTTGAGTGAATATCAGTACATAGTCTGTACATTGCCAGGTACCTGAGAAGGGAGACATTCTCTTACCTGTTTTTGCAACTAAGGAAAATATCTCCTTTGACATTACTCTTGACACTTCACAAGGTAAACATGCTGCCCAGTGTCTTAGTTAGGGTTTCTGTGCCTGTGCTAGAACACCATGACCAAAAGCAGCTTGGGGACGAAAGGGCTGATGTCAGCTTATAGTCCCAAACACAGCCCATCACTGAGGGAAAGTCAGGACAGGGAAGGAACTTGGAGGCAGAACTGAGGCAGAGGCCATAGAAGAGTGCTTACTGATTTGCTCCTCCTGGCTTGCTGAGTTGGTTAGTACACCCCGGAAACCACCTTCTCAGAGCTGGCTGGCACTGCCTGCCCAGAGGTGGTACCACCCACAGTGGGCTGGGCCCTCCCACATCAATCATCAATCAAGAAAATGCCCTAAAGACTTACCTACAGTGGAGTCCTTTTGGGGGTATTTTCGCAATTTAGATTCCTTCTTCCAAGATGACCCGACCTTGTGTCAAGTTGACATAAACTATCCAGCAGACTCAGCTCAAGGCTTAGTGTAGCTTTTAAATTCTCTCCTGCTTCCATCAGCCATGAGTTGGACGTTTAGTCATACCCTTGTTCAGGAACTTATGGAGGAGGATTGAGAGGACTTTGTGTTTCTGGAGAGAGGATATTGTATTTTAGGTAGGTGATGTCTACGTTAATCTATTTCAGAATATATTGATGGCATCCAGGTCTACCTCTGTAAGGTTGTGGAGGCTGGACTTCATCCTTGGATCATTGACTGCCAGAGAGATGGTTCTTGGCAGTTCTGTCCAGCTGTGTGTGATAGTCCTTTACGGGAAGAGAGGGGGCATTGGGATGAACTAGAGCTACAGAAATAAATGATGTTACAAGTATGAAAACTTCCTGCTTGTGAATCTCTGGCCCAGAGCAAGTGAACGAGGGGTTCTCCTTAGACTTTTGAGAACAAATACTTTTCAGAGTTCCTCCTGGTTGCACTTAGCTTTTATATCTAGAGTTGGGCCATATAGGGATAGCACAGTGATCCTCAGCCAGGAGTAATGCTGCCCCCCACTCCAGAGAACATTTGGCAATTTTCGGAGACTTTTTTTGGGGGGGAGGGTTTGGCACAACTCATGGAACAGTTTGCTGTAGGTGTCTAGTTGGTAGACAGCGCTAGAGTGCTGCTAAATATCTTACAGTGCACAGGAAAGAATTACCCGATCAAAACCTGTCAACAGTACTGACGGGGAACCCCTGGACTAGCCAGAAGACCATGCGCCTGGGATCAGATAAGCGCAGCACTAACTAGGGGTTTGCTCTTGGGTAAATTACTTGCTAATGCTCATCTTCAGGAATTCTGAAAAACAGGACTAATAAAGCTTGTTTTACAGTTTCAGAAGCTTAAGTAGAAGAAGAGTTTACTGTTGGCGGGGTATGGTTCCTGCTGTGTTAGTTATGCAGTGGGTACCTCTGCAAGGCTGCTGGGTAGAGTTCTTCTCATGCACAAGGGTGCCAGACAGCAGGAGGAAGGCAAGGAGCCTCGCCTGCCCAACTAGCCCTGCCTGCCGGTGATTCAGAAGGCCGACTCGGGGTCTCAGTGCTCCCTCCTTCAGTCACTCGTTTGACAAATCCGTATTGAGTGTCTGCTGCAGTCATACACCGAGGAAGTATATAAAACCATTAAAGGAAAGACTATAGAGCAGGAAGGGAAATGGATGTAAATATAAACATACTCCCTCTGGGAGCACTCGGACTTAATGGGCTGAAAGGGGAGAAAAAGTCTGTGAAGGAAGGTCATGCGTGAGAGCAGGAAGGCAATACTCCCTTTTGCTCCCTACTTACTGAATGACGTGTATGCGTGACTTTGACATCTACATAGGAAGGGGATAATAATCTCTTCAAGCCCTGTTCCCTAATAGAACTGTTGAGAGATTCAAATAAGATACAGTAAAAGGTCTTTGTAAGTTGCACAATGCTATCCAAATACCTGCAGATAGTTATTTCAAATGGAGCATTCTGTTTCTCTAAGTGCCTTTTCCGACAAGTAGTATCTTATTCAATCTCACCTCCACAGGATCGTTCAGTCGGGGAGGAGAGGTGATCCTAATCGTTCTTCCTCCCCAAGGGGACTGGGTGGGCCGTCCTATTACAACAGGTCAGGGCACTTCTGTTTTTTTAACTCGTGCACAGAGGAGTAAATGTACGAGCCCCCTGCAGCCCCTTCCCAGGCCCTGAGCCACATGGCCCCATGCCACTGGCTGGAGCCTGGGGAGAGCAGGCTGGCTTGCTTCTGCTGAGCCTCAGGTGGTTGCAGAGAGTCGGTCCCTTCTCTGTTTGTAGTTCACACTCTTCCTGCCTCCCCTTTGTGTGGATGGCTGGCAGTAAAATAACTAGGAAATGACTGACAGCCATAGAGTTGTTGGATCAATAGAGCTGCTTGAAATCGTGTCTGCTGAGGAGCGAGGGAACAGAAAGTATCTGCTGGGAGGACAGAGGCATTCATTCAGGAAAGTGAAGAAGCAACTTGGAGAATTAGCTTTGTCTCCTCCCATTCCGCCCCCATAGCATTATTAGAAGTGAGCCAGGTACTTGCTAGGGAACATGGGTACCAGGAATAAACAAGCAAAGCAGTGAAAAGTGGTGGATGATCTGTATAGTTAGGGAGTGGGTCTGTCTTCAGCTGGGAGGAAGGATTTGGAGGGAAATCTAGGAAGTGTTGCATTCCTGGGCTGAACAGTGAGTAGGGGACATGAACATTCATGCTCGATTGGCAACAGTCGTCGTCCAGTCTTTGTGACCCAGAGGATGCAGGTAGAGGGGTCAATGGGAATTGAGACTGTGAAGTGGGTGGGGACCACATTGATTGACTGAATGTTTTAATTCATGAATTAAAGCATAGATGTTTTGAACAAAAGGTCAATGACTTGGATCTTTCTGCAGTTGTTTGGGGGAGTTTGTGGATTTCTCTGAACATGGGCAGTGGTGTGATGAGGAACGTGAATCTGAGAGCCCTGTGGGGTTTCTCTTAAAATGGAGAAAGAGGCTTCGGGTTGGGGAAAGATAGATAGATCACTGTGGTATCATAGGAGGGTCTGAACTTGAGACAGTGGGGTGGACATGGGAAGAAGGTGGCTTTGTGGAGGTTGAGCCTACAGGACCTGACAAGTCGAATGTAGAGGTGTCAAGGAGGTTGGAAAAAGCTTAGAGGCTCAGTGACTGGGGGGGGGCATAGAGGTACCCTTGGTGAAAACCAGGAGTTGGGAGGAGAGGAAGCAGCTGTGAGAAGAGGGAGGATTTGGAGCAATTGCTTGGGACATGTTACATTTCAGGTGTCAGTGCATAGCTAAAGGAAGCGTTGATTCAGTAGGCAAATATCGAAGGGAGTCTGGAGCCTTGGAGGGAGGCCAGAGTCGGAAATATAGATTTGGGAGATATCTGAAAGAAGTTGTGGCTGGAGCTATCAGAATAGATGAGATAATAAATGAAAAGCTTACACAGACTTAAGGGCAGAAGGCCAAGGGCAGCACTGCAGATTGGAGTGAAGGGCTGGAAGAGAACCAGGAGAGCAAGGCTTAGAGGAAAAGCAGGTGCTCAGCGGAGCTGGATGGTGCCGGGAGGCTGAAGGAAATGGGACTGTTTCTGCAGCCAGGGAGACAGACCCAGTGGTGACTTGTGAAGTGAGTTTCAATCCTGGCTGGGGAGGTGGAATTAAAATGGCGAGGGGAATGGAGAGCGAGTGGCTGGGAGGAAGTAGTGGGAGTGTATAGAGATGACTCTTTGGAAAGGTTTGGCTGTGAAGGGAAGGTTAAAAATAGTGGCGTAGTTGGAGACGGGAGAAGACGTGAGGGGAGGCTTATTTTAGGGAAGGAAGATCTGTGACTACCTGGGGGGAGGAAGAGGGAGAAGGCACACCAGAGGTAGAGAGTGAGTGTTTGGGAAAAGAGAAGAGAAATGGATGGAGAAAGAGCCTGGGTGAGCCGGGATAGGTTTTGTGTTGTGTGGCCTCTAACTTAGGGCCTCAGGTGTTCTGGACAAGCACTCTCTATCACTCAGCTAAATCCCCAGCTTCAGCATGAAGGGGTAGACCTCAAGATCAGCTGAGGGGTCGCCTGAGTCCACAGGAGGATGCTTCTTTCTTAGGGACCAGAAGGAAGGCAGACCTCAGTAAAGTCACTGGTTAGCCAGGACCCAAGGACACAAGGTGCCTGGTCAACAGTTCCTGTATAAAGCATCTCTCTCTCTTGCAGGGGTCAGGGATGAGTAATCTCTGAAGTGGGTGGTCTGGATGAAGTGACCCTCTGAGGCCCTTGTACAGAAAAACTGGGATGCAAGGCCTGGAGATCCAAAATTAGCACTCCTGAAGTGGATCTGCGCTACGCTAGTGAGCTCTGCAGAATCACCTTCTATGGAAAATGAGCCAGCGAGGCAAGTGGTGGATTGGGGAGTGAGGAGAGCAGAATGGGAGTTGACTCAGGCTAGGTCTCTGGGTAGCCTCCTGTAGGGGGGGTCGAGCCCTGGCCACCAGGGGATGGCACCAGTCAGAGCTGGTGTCTGTTTCATGATGTTCCAGTTTCCTAAAGGCCCAGGCTACCTAGAAGGAAGCAGATGCAGAGCAGGGATCACAGCAGTACTCCACACACAAGAAGGAATATGTCACACCCTTGTTGTTGTCCTCAAATTGCTCCCTCTAACTCTGTTTGTGGGTATATAGAACATTTGACAATTATAGTCACATTATAAATAGTCATATCATTCATGTTGTTAGCAATATAACATGGTTATATGTATGACTAGTTTGACTATATTACATATATAACATTATTGTATTG
>CABHPH010109298.1:0-20518 GCA_902168325.1 Peromyscus nudipes | reverse complement strand
AGCAGATAGTCAACATAAAATGAATCCTCTGGCTTTTTTTGTAGATTTGTTGTTGTTGCATTTTGTTTTCTTTTGGCGTTTTTTCTCTTATTGATCTTTTGCTTGTTTATTGTCATTTCTTGTGTTTTATTTTGTAAAAGTTCAGGAGGAAAGAACATAAAGTTGGATGGATAGGGAGATGGGAAGATTCTGGGAAGTTCTAGGGGAGGGGAAGTGTGATTTGACTATAAAGAAGAGACCAGTGAAGGTAACCATGACGTGAAGTGCTG
This sequence comes from Peromyscus nudipes, assembly GCA_902168325.1. Classification (NCBI taxonomy): domain Eukaryota; kingdom Metazoa; phylum Chordata; class Mammalia; order Rodentia; family Cricetidae; genus Peromyscus; species Peromyscus nudipes. Next base: position 20,249 of record CABHPH010109298.1, on the reverse strand, counting down.
AAGAAAGTCACTAATACACACATTATTATTGAAAAGTGTGCAAGTGTCTTACTGGGATGAAGTCAACCTGTGTCTTTCTGATGTAAAACCACAGCACTCACACTGTCACTCTCTCTCCAGATGTTTCTCACAATTGAAAACTGAAAGTATGCTGTAATATGAATTCCTTTGTTCTTTGTGATAGGAAGAAGGCTTAAGATAAGGAAATGAAATCATTTTCTGTTGGCTTATTTCCTCAAATCTGTGAAGTATCTGAGAGAGAATAAACCAAATTTATTTCAGTGTTCCGGGCAAGACAATACTGTATACCTTTTGTAGAACATGGATCTTGTCATAACAAATGAAAACGTGTTGACAATTAAAAAGCACATGCCATTTGTATCCAATTTCATCTGCATGCTTTTGTCTATTCCGAAAACTCTATTTAGAGTCATTATGATGTTGTCACTGTTGGTGCTTTCTAGTTCACAACACATTAAAGGCCTATCATGGCACATATTGATTCTTTCCTAATTGAAACTGGCAAACACTTACAGATTCTGTTGTGCATAGTGATGTGCCTTGAAAAAAATGAGGAAAATCATGAGCACTGAACTATAGACAACAGAAACATATGGAATCATATTGACAGAAGCATTAGAGGCAAAATCAAGGGTCCCACCATTCGCTATGAGTAACGAAGATATTGAGAGCATTCTATATCATCAAGCTTTATTTTTCTCTTCATACATTGAGGCAAGTATGTACCTGCCTCTTCTGTTTATCACAGAGATGTTTGAGGTTAAATTAGACAACACATGTAGAGTAGATTAATAAATTAAAAAATTATAAGCAAGCTGGTCGGCGGTGGCACACACCTTTAATCCCAGCACTTGGGAGGCAGAGCCAGGAGGATCTCTGTGAGTTGGAGCCCAGTCTGGTCTACAGAGCGAGATCCAGGACAGGCACCAAAACTACACAGAGAAATCTTGTCTCAAAAAAAAACAAAAACAAACAAACAAACAAACACCAAAAAACTTATAAGAAAATCTTTTTCTGTCACATGATAGAACAATATGCTATGCTATAAAATGGTAAAGTTGACTCTAGATGTCTTGGCTGTTAATTCTTTCTAATCTGTGCTGAAGTAATTACCAATACAGCAGCTGAAAGCCAAGGCTGACCCAAAGAAAACTAAACTGAAAGAAAAAGCAAGAGATATTAATATGGGAGGACTTGAAAGGCATTTAAAAGTACTTGGAGAGTACTCCATAAACTTTAAACTGCTGGATCCTTGAATGAGTTTAACTATTATGTATCAAATTATACTCAGAAATATCAATTGACATGTGCCTGGTGATGAACTCATTTTCCTCTTAATGCAGGCTTTTCTAAAAATTATACTGCATCACACTGATTAAAATTATTGTCATGGATATTGGGAAAAAATTATATTAAAATATATCCCTTGATTCTAAGAAAACTTCAGATTTCATGTAAGCATATAATTAGCAAACATTAAACAGTAAGTTTACATCCCTTATTTCAATTTTTATTGTGTATGTGTTTTGGGAATTTGCCAGTCATTCTCATTAATTTAATTGTTTCTTTGTTTACACTGAATTGTACTATATTCAGAAAGAACTTTTTTCTCTTTAATATATTTCAAACATGTTTAAAACTTGACATATATACATATATATGTATACATATATATTTTACACCATTATTAAATACTGTACATCTGTATAAATTAAATACTGGAAATGTGTATATGTACACATACACACAGAGACACATAAACACACACACCTATACACACATACACAGACTCACATACACATACACACATAAACACACACACACATATATATATGGTATATAGTATGTAATATGTGTGTGTATGTGTGTGTGTCAGATAAATCATCATAAATAATTTAATATAATTCTGTAACAAGTCTTAAAGTGAGTCTGTACACTAAAGATGTGAAAACCCATATCATTCCTTCTCAGTTTTCCAAAGCATAATTCTTCACAAGAAAGATTACTTGGTAGAAATCATATAGCAAAGGTTAAAGCACAAGGAAAGAGATTATTGTTCAATAAACTGTGTGGGCTAGAGAATAGAAAAGGCAACTACAGTATGTGTTGCTTTTACCCGAGGTCCTTCCCCTGTTAGAGCCTTGATCAATGAAGTATAGGCAATATTTTTCTCTTATACCAACTTACAATTCTAGTGACAAAATGAATCCCATATTTGGAACGTTGTGGATTGAATAGCCAAATGAAGGAATTGACTAGTTTTCACAAAAATGACAAGGATAAACCTCAGTTTTAAAGTGAGCTAGCTGCCCCCATCAGTATTTATAGGACGGCAAGCAACGAGACAGTTTAATGGGAGGCACAATTTTATCAACATTTTAACTATGGTCCTGTAGTGTTTTGAATGAGATTTATCCTTCACAGGCTCACATATAGAAATACTTAATTCCCAGCTAAAAACTGCATCACTGGGGTGGGATTTGAGATTATATAGCCACATCTCACTTCTAATATTCTCTCCCTCTGCTTCTTGATTGCATTTGAAAATGTGAGGTCTTAACTCTTATTCTTGCTTCCCTGCCTGCCACTTGTTGTGAGACTCTCCACTATGATGGATTCTTATCCCTCTTGAACTAGGAACCATAATAAATTCTTCCTTCCATAAGTTTCTTTTACTCATAGTGCTTTATCACAACAGAAAAGTAATTAATACAGGGCTTTTTTTTTCCTATTCCTCCTCAATTAAGAGTACTTCAATTAGACTACAGGGGTTTCAGATTATCTTCAAGGGAAAAAACATCAGAAAAATCATCAGGGTTTAGGTACTTCTGGCATTCAACTTTAACATAAAAATTTCTGGGTTTGTTCCATGTAATTTCTAGTGTGGTCATGCCATTCCAACTTCAGGATTATTATTTTGTACTAACCAAAATTCATAGTGATCACTTTTTGTTTCCACATCATTGGTATTCCAAAACTCTCTTTGCGCTCTATTTTTTCATTATTCCTAGGCTAGGTGACAAAATTAAAATTTCTAAACCTTGTTTTGTTATAATGTGATTCTTTTGAGATCTGCAATGCATTTTAAACATTAAATTCTAAGCCAATTCAAGTTCTTATGATGATAAAATGCTTGGCTTCAATGTCATCCTCATGTTCTGATGAGAATTTAATGGAGATGGTGTAGCATATGTATTTTCAACTAGCACTTGAGGAAAAAATTGAAAAAAAGCTACAGTTGATTGAAAGTGGTTGGCAGATAAGTTCACTTTTACAGTCCAAAACCATAATGTCTCATATTATTCTGGCTAGATCTTGGAAACAAATGCAGTTAACTAGCAATTATATAGAAATTTTCAGATATTACTGCAATGAGCCCTTTATGAATGATAATCTGTTTAGAATAAGGCACAGGCAAATATCTTGTCTAGCAGTTCCCTGTTGTTCATTTCTGTAAGTTATGCCAACTTTAAGAAACATTGTTATTGACATGCAAAGCAATTGTAGAGAATAGAAGCACTTATAAAAAAGTACCTGGAAGTAAATATTTTCTTGCATTTTAAAAACTGGGTATTTATTGTGCACACTGTGAATAAGAACATAATGATGATTTTAATCGATTTTACTACTGTTGTATGTGCTAAGAACCTGACACAGTACAAGTTTACTTGACAATCAATAAAATGAATAAATGGATAACAAAACATTTCTGCTAAAATAAAGAATTTCTTTCTATTGGTAGTTTTAGGTTCACTTTATAAAGTGATGTGGTGTTTATATGGACTCAATTTCATGGTGTATTTTTCCTTGTAGTTTTAAAATATGAAGACCAAATATTTCTCTGAGAGTAAATTTAAATGTTATGTGGGTTATGTTAGAGTCTGAGTGTTTATTCTGTTTGGGCTTGCTATAACAGAATACTTAGGACTAATTTGTAATAATTTTAAAGTAAATTGTAATTGCTAATTCATAAAGAGCAGAAATTCATTCCTTATCATTGTAGAGACTAGAGGCTGGAAATGAAGGGATAGGATACCTACATCTAGCAAGATTCTTTTGATGTGTCAATGCATCATGAAATGCAGAAGCATGAGAGACACGATTAGGAACAGGGAAGGTACATGCTCAATAATCTCTTTCTGTAGTGATGCCACTAATCCATTCCAGAAGGTGATGCCATCCTGAATGGATTGCTGCTTAAGTCCTCACTCCTTGATACTACAGCTTTGCCAATTAAGTTTCTAACACATGGACATTGCTGATCATGGTTGACAATACACCTGGGAATCAATCAGGAATTACTTCCATTAGATTGACTTTGATTACTGTTTAGTGTGGGGGAACCAAGCACACTGTGTATGATGTCATCTCTTAGCATGTGGAACTAGTCTGTATAAGAAAAGCAGCTGAGCAAAACATGAAGAGCAAGCCTGTAAGCAACATTCCTCCATGTTTTTCCTTTCATTTCCTGCCTCAATGTTTTTGCTTGGCTTCTTCTGATGTCAGCCAAGTGACCAAGTTTCTCCATTTAAGTTTGTGTTGGTCTGTGTTTTTTTTCCCACAGCAACAAAATGTAAAACTAAAACAAAAATTGGTACCAAGATCCTATAGTGTTGCTTCAACAAACCTGAACTGTTTTTCTTTCATTCATTCTTCCTTCCTTCCTTCCTTCCTTCCTTCCTTCCTTCCTTCCTTCCTTCCTTCCTTCCTTCCTCTCTCTCTCTCTCTCTCTCTCTCTCTCTCTCTCTATCTCCCCCGCCCCCCCATGGTCTCTCTCTTTGAGGAAAAGAACACATTGGAACTTTGAGATGTAAAAGTCAAGTAGTGCTCTGAGCTTAATATGTTGCTGTGGAAACTTGGAAGATAATACTGAAAGAAACACAGGGTGTCAGGGACTGTCTTGTGATGTTCAGGAGGAAGAAAAGACTCTGAGGATTTTTCATGTGATATAACTGAGTTAAGAACAGGTAGAAGTAAGTTCTTTTTCACAGTATTGAACAATGGATGACAGTTACCTAGGGCTGGAACATCAGCTGTGACTAATTAAAAATAAACATTGTTGGGTAAAATCTTATAGAAAGTATTTCTTCAATGCCATGAGAGGAGTGGGGAAAGGCAAGGCTGCATTTCAACTCAACTGGCAGTCATACTGGGTAATGCCTCAGCTGCACTACAGGTCTCAGGATCTTGGAGATACCAGGCCTTCAGGATAACTACCAAGAAAATTGGTAGGTATAAACTGCAGCTGGTTTGAGCCTGCAAGACAAGTTTTATGATCTGTAAATAGAAGAGTGAGAGAGTTGGAGCTGCCTAAGCTCTTTGAAGTCCAGAAGAACAGGAAGGAATCCGATGTTAGACATAGAGATACAGGATTTGAACTTCACTGCTGAACTTTGGTTTTGCTTTAAATTGATTATAGTTATATGTGTAGTTCTTCAATCATGGGATAAGAAACGTATATATATATGGGTTAATAGTTGAAACTTTGGTATTTTAAAGACAGATTGAATCTACAGAGCATTAGAAAGTTTAAGGACTGTGGGATTATCAAAATTTGACTGTGTTTTATATTGTGATATTTGCATGAGTTCTCAAAGGGAAAGAATGCTTATTGTTTAACATAAATCTGTCTGTGAGTTAAGTAGAAAATGAGTGGATTTGTGGTAACTGATCTTGGTTGTCAGCTTGACACAACCCTGAAAAAGGACCCTCAACTGAAGAAATGCTTCTGTTAAACTTGCCTTTGGAAATGTCTGTAGGTCATTTTTTTCCTGGTTGAATCCAGAGTACCCATTCCATTGTGGAACAGGATTGTAAAAGGAACAGGATTGTATAAGAAAGGTAGTTGAGAAATCAAGTAGAAGAAATGCTGTGGGATGGTCTGTATGTCAAACATGTTGCTTATTGGTCAATAAATAAAACACTGATTGGCCAATGGTCAGGCAGGAAGAAGTATAGGCGGGACAAGGAGGAGAGAATTCTGGGAAATGGAAGGCTGAGCCGGAGACACTGCCAGCTGCCGCCATGACAAGCTGCATGTGAAGATGCCAGTAAGCCACGAGCTAGATTTATAGAAATGGATTAATTTAAGCTATAAGAACAGTTAGCAAGAAGCCTGCCATGGCCATACAGTTTGTAAGCAATATAAGTCTCTGTGTTTACTTGGTTGGGTCTGAGCAGCTGTGGGACTGGCGGGTGAGAGAGATTTGTCCTGACCATGGGCCAGGCAGGAAAACTTTAGCTACAAAGAAAGAATTTAAACAGCATTCTTTCATGACATCTTCCTTAGTGCCTGCTTCTGAGATCTTTCCTTTGTTTGAACTGTAATTTCCAGTTCCCAGGAATGAACTGTAACCAATAAGTAAAATAAGCCTTTCTTTTCCCGACTTTGCTTGGATGCTTTGGTCAGTATTTAATCACAGCAACAAAATTTAAACGAGACCACAGTACATAGTGTAATGGTATTACCTAGGTTTGTACATATTAATGTTAGGTTTTGTTTTATTTTGCAGTGATTGTCTACTATTAAATCAAAGTTATTGATTGTTTTCCTGAACTATATTTTGAAAGATATTTATATGATTAAGAGCTTTCACAGACAGAGATAGGAAAAAAGACACTTTCTTATATCCATAAAAGACAGAAATAGTGTCTCCCTCTGTGAAAAGTAAGCTCACAATTGTTACTATTAAATAAATATATTGCATTGCCTATAGGTCATGTCCTTTAATGTAACTTAATGTATGGGTAGATGCTTTTCAGCCTCCTTACCAGGATTGTTGGAAACTAAGGTTTGTAACAATGATAACTCTGTCTATTTTTTACTGAGAATGTAATAAACAACATTTTTGCCCAGAAATCCCATAGCCGTTACAGAGATACTCACAGATAACAGAGAAGGATGTTGTGCCACAATTGTTATGGCCACAAAACAAGCAAATTGTTGGAACTTGTCTGTTCCAGTTTGGAAAGGAGAGTAGCTAACATGTAATGTTTGTTAAGAAACAGTAAAGTTTGCTCATGTAGATCTCATCCATTTCTCTGTCGCTGGGCAATCCCTGTGTCTCTCTTAGGGTCCTCTTTACTAGGTAGCCTCCCTGGAGTTGTCACTTGCAGTCTGGTTATCCTTTGCTTTACATCTAGTATCCGCTTATGAGTGAGTACATATGTTTGTCTTTCTAAGTCTGGGTTACCTCACTAAGGATGATATTTTCTAGTTCCATCCATTTGCTTGCAAACCTCATGATGTCATTGTTTTTCTTTGCTGAGTAGTACTCCATTGCGTATATGTACCACATTTTTTTTTTAATCCATTCTTCAGTCGAAGGGCATCTAGGTTGTTTTCAGGTTCTGTCTATTACAACCTACTGTGGTGATCAGATGGCTGAACACCCTAACTGTCATGATAGAACTCTCATCCACTGACTGATGTAAGCAGAGGCAGAGATCCACAGCCAAGCCCCAGGTGGAGCTCTAGGACTCCAATTCGGCGAGAGAGAGGAGGGATTATATGAGCATGAGATATCGAGACCATGATTGGAAAAAAAACACAGGGACGAACAGCCAAACTAGAGGAAACACATAAACTGTGAACCAACAGCTGAGGAGCCCCCATGGAACTGGATGAGGCCCTCTGGTTAAGTGAAACAGTTGTTTAGCTTGAACTGTTTAGGGGGACCCCAGGCAGTGGGACCAGGACCTGTCCTTGTTGCATGAGCTGGCTTTTTGGAACCCAGGGCCAATGCTGAGACATTTTGCTCAGCCTTGGTGCAGGGAGGAGGGGATTGGACCTGCCTCAACTGAATGTACCAGGCTCTGCTGACTTCCCAGGGGAGACCTTGCCTTGGAGGAGGTGGGAATGGGGGGAGGATTGGGGAGAAGGCTTGGGGGTTGGAGGAGGGAAGGACAGGGGAATCCGTGGCGGGTGTGTATAACGACTAGAAAATCTCTTATATTAAAAGAAAGAAAGAAGCAGTAAAGTAACTGCTCTATCATTGCTGCATCCCAGAATTTAGCATTTTGCCTTTCAATTCATATGGAGCTGGCAATGCAAGCCTGCATCCTTGTTGTCAGAAGAGAAACTCGACCCTCTTAGAATTCACTGCATGAGTTAACTCTGGGACAGATAAATGCCATTCTTTAGTTCTGTGGTTCTGTGTAGTATAAATATGCTCCCAAAGGTTCTATGGCATCCACAATGCTGAAAAAAAAAGAACATGATGCAGAAATATGGGTACACCCCATACATCGTAAGTGGACTTAGTGGACCGTTGAACAGACACTGCACAGATAAACCAAAACTAAAGATAACTTGTTTCATAGAACTGAGTCCATTTCTCCAGTATTCCGGATTTCTCACTTTTTGCTCAAGACTTTAGCAGCTAAAAGAAGAGAGAGCATAGGGTAGGAAACATGGGAATAAGAAGAGGGAGACAAAAAGGTGGTAGAGGGAGAGAAGAAGTAACAGGAGATGGGGAAAGATAGGGGAGAGGATAGAGAGAAGGACTGATTACCAGTATTAACCCCTCTTGACAAAAGCCAAAGATGATGTAAACCAACACACTAGGAGACCGCTGAAAGTGAAAGAATTCTGCTATCAGGAATCGTTACAATGATTTGCTCATGTCACCAAATTATGCCATCTGACAGAGAGAGGAAAGGCCCAAAAGCGGGAGTGGGGATAAGTTAACAGTTAAAGGTGACAAATTGTGAGTGAGGTTACAGTGAACAGTTGGAAATTTCTCTGTGGTGCTTGTGAGCCTAATCAGAATGTTTCTTTATGACTTCTCCTATTGAGTACACAATAGCTGTTGCTGGTTATTTACTTATGTTAGCTTATTGTTTACTAAGTCCAAAGCTCCTGTGCCAATAATTGTGACTCACCGTATCATCATAACTTCACCAGCAGGAATATCTGAAGCATATTATAAAATTCATAGATATACCTAACAGCAAATGTTTACTAGAAATAAATGGCTTTTTAAACATTGTCAATCATTTCATAAGCTAGAGGAGAAAAATTGCTGCCTCTACATCAATTAAAATTATCTATTGATACATATTACTGGGTCTCTATACCATTGAAATTTCTAATTAGTGTCTTTTGAGTGGGCTCAAGAGAAATAGGTTGTGCTATAATCTATCCAGCAAGGTGTAAGGGTTTGTTCAGTAAATAATGCTAGCTACACACACACACACACACACACAAATACACACACAACTGAAGACTTGTACAGTGAAAACTAAAGAAAGAGAATGAAGAAGATACCAGAAAGACATCATACTCATGGATTGGTAAAATTAGTAATGTGAAAATATCCAACCTATAAAAAGCAATTTAAAGATTCAATGCCATGGCACTAGAAAGGACTTTCTGGAACTGATAGTTTAGGCATTAACACCTATTTTTGTCAGGTGTAACATTAAGAAACTAAAAAAGATTCTAAATAGCAAAGGACGCCATCATTTTAGTGAAGAGGGAGCATATAGAATAGGAAAAGTAGCTCTAACATCTATTCATATAACTGACTGTAGGTGTCTAGAATGTACAAAAATATAAGACAAAATCTGAACACAAAGAAATCAATACAAAACAAAACAAACAAACAAAAACCCCTCAAATTAGAAATCAGAACATGGAACTAAACACACAGTTTAGTGAAATGTGGTGATGTATTGTGTCCCCCAGTATACTGTGTCTCCCAATAAAATAAAACTTACCTGGAGATCAGAGGAAAAAGACAGCCACTATATAGAAGTCAGGCAATGGTAGCACACACCTTTAATCCTATCATTTGGCAGGCGGAGATTTGTCTGGATCTCTGTGAGTTCAAGGCCATACTGGGAACAGAGTCAAGCATGGTGGTACATGGCTTAAATTCCAACACTAGTTAACCATGGAGGTCTGGAGATCTGTACAGACAGACAGGAAGTGACAGAGCTAGGCAGGAAGAGGAAGTGATGTAGCTGGACAGAGAGAGCAAATCATATGGCAGAACAGCTTGGCATATAGGTATGGGTAGACAGGAAGTAGCTCACTTTTGGAAGCTGTAGAGTTGGTGAGGTGAGGTTAGCTATGGCCTTCCCTATTTCCCTGATCTCTCAGGTTTTCACACCTATATCTGGCTCTGTAATTTTTTATTTAATAAGACTGTCTAGCAATTCATCTACAATGAAATGCAAATTAAAATTACTTTAAGATTTCACCTGACCATAGTCTGATATCACAAAACAAATGACAGCAAATTCTCATATGTATATGGGAAACACTTACTGGATATTGGTAGTAGTGTATACTGGAGCAACCAATATGAATATCAGTGTGAATCTTCCTCAAAAAGTTCTAATTACATAATTCAGCTCTGCGAATACTCCAATGTGACATGTGTCCTAGTAACAACAGTTCATTTTCTATGTCATGGCTGCTCAATTCATAATTGCAAGGAAATGGAAACCACCTAGCTGTCTACAAATGGGTGAATGTATGATGAAAATGTCCATGTACATAATGGATTATTGTAAGAAACTCATGGAATTCATAGGTTATCAGATGGAGCTGAAAACACTCATTCTGAGTTCAGTAACTCAGACCCACAAATACAAATTCTACTTGTTTTCTTTCACATGTAAGTGCTAATTTTGCAAGTATGTTTTGAATTGGAATACTTACAGAAGGCAATAATCTAGTAAATGTCCATGAGGAAATTCAATGGAAGGAAAGTAGAATAAAGGGGAAAAGAAATAATTTAACATTGAGGGCTAAATTGGGCAAAGGATGAAAGGAAGGGCAGATCAGAGGAAGGAGAATGGGAAAGAAAAACCAACATTAAATACTTTTGAAAATGTCAAATGGAAATCTACTCTACATAAGCTTCTTAAAATACATATGCAAAAGATATTTCATTGTTGTTTCCCAGTAAAAGGGTGAAAAATTCCTCCACTAGTCAACATATGCTACTAAATATATTACTCACCAACAGATAAGAGTTATCTCGTTTTGAGTTTCTAGTAAATAGACTCTCACAAAAATTACTTCCTTACTTATAAGTTCTTGGGGGTTTTGTTGTTTTGTTTTAGAAACCATACACTTGAACTACGGCACATGGAGAAATCAAGCTTGTCTTAATCTGGAAGCTTCATAACTTTTTTCTAGCATTCATAGTACTGGAAGTTTCCATGTGTAGGTGGAAGTTTCTGTACCTCCAACAGCTCCCAAATACCCAGCAGTCACTTCCCAAATTACCACACAGAAGCTTATATTAATTATAACTGCTCAGCCATTAGCTCAGGCTTATTACTGACTAGGCCTTACACTTAAATTAACCCATAATTCTTATCTATGTTTAGCCCTGTGGCTTAGTAACTTTTCTCAATTCAGCATTCTCATCTTGCTTCCTCTGTGTCTGGCTGATGACTCCTGACTCCACCTTTCCTCTTCCCAGAATTCTCCTGGTCTGCTTATCCCTCCTACACTTCCTGCCTGGCTACTGGCCAATCAGCATTTTATTAAACCAATTCAAGTGACAAATCTTTACAGTATACAAGAGCATTGCTCCACAGCATCCATGTGTGCTACTGGGGGTTGGATTAAGAGTCCTACCCAGGTATGCATCCTGTGACCTATGCTAGCAACTAGCTTGGCAAGCTGTGCCCACTGGTGCAGTAATGGAACAGATGCCATGTGTTGCAGGGGGCAACCCAACAACTTTTTGGTCTGATTTAAAGCCCACTTCTCAAAATTGAACCCATGCCTGGTCCTTTTAACTGGACCAAAACCCATGGCTGGCTAAGACATAGGCCCTTGGAATAAACATGTAGAGGGGTTTTTTTTGTTTGTTTGTTTTTTGTTTTTTGTTTTTTTTTGCTGATTGGCTATAGCAATAAAATTCCCTCTTCCTAAGTATACCTTTATATTCATAGATAATTTCATATCTCAGCCCTCAGAAAACAGGTTTCTTCCTTAGACGGTTGCTGTTGGATGTCCAGGATGCTGTAATTATATGTTGCTATGATTGATTAATAAATAAAATGCTAATTGGCCAGTAGCCAGGCAGGAAGGATAGTGTAGGCAGGACAAGGAGGAGGAGAATGCTGGGAGGTGGAAGGCTGAGAGAAGGAGATGCTGCCAGGAGCCAGGAGGAGAAGCATGATGTAAGATACCGGTAAGCCACAAGCCATGTGGCAAGGTATAGATTTATAGAAATGGATTAATTTAAGATATAAGGACAGTTAGCAAGCAGCCTGCTATGGCCATACAGTTTATAAGTAATATAAGTCTCTGTATGTTTACTTGGGGGATGCGAGTTGGAGAGATTTGTCCTAACCGTGGGCCAGGCAGGACCAGAAAAATTTCAGCTACAGATGGTGATTAATATATGGAACCAAACTGATCAATATGAAGGTATAGTGGACTTAAGAGTGCTCAGTTCTAAATGAGAAGTTTATATAAACATCTTCTACCTCCAAGACTCAGGGATCAGCCCACAAGATAGGACTAAAAGATTGTAAGAGCAGGAGGGAATAGACATCAACAATGAAGTAGCATGTACAGAATATGACATTCCAGCTGCACACCTAAACTCACAGGTACTGCGACTGCATACATAAGAACTGAACAAAATTGAATGGGCCAAAATACAAACATGGATGGGAAAAAGTTCTTGAAATCCCACCCCTAACTGAGGAACGATTGGCATTTGATGGCTACTTGGGGCAGGAGTGTCAATTTTTTTTTCAAGTATGTTGGTGCTGAGAGGCCACTCAGCTCCAGAAAATGACCTCAAATTAATTTACATATAGACAGCACTAAATGGAATCAATAGTTATTAAGCTAAAAAAAAATAAGAAAAGAAAGAGCACATGACCTTGAGAGGGAAATTTGGTAGAATGGGGAAGATTTGGCAGCAGGGAGTGAGGTTGAATTTAATCAAAACACATTATATGCATGCATGAACGTTAAATAAATGCTTTCAATGTGGCTTTTAAGATCAGCCATTGTCAGATTTCTTCCTTTCTTAATGTGTCCTTTGATTATATGATTTTTTTTGACAATCATTCTAACTACATGCTCTGGACCACTTATGAACAAACATAGTTTCAATATGGCTAATTTGTTGCTGACATCAATTTCCTGTGTTCCAAGCAAGTCCACAATATGGATTCCCTGCCTACTGTGGAAATAACATTTCTGAGCACAGTGGACCTATTAACTTTTGAAGGAAATCATATATGCATTAAGTCCAATACTTAGGTTTGATATTCATAACTGTATACTTGGTCATAGATCCCCAAATGAGTACTTTAAATGTGCTGGCTGGCAGGAAGGAAAAAGTCATGATGTTTTCTGACCTACTTCCAAAGAGAGGTAAAGAGCTCTGAATCAGCAAGGGAGAGAGATACCTGCTGTGTGACTCACCTAAGGGGAGGAATGAGGAAGCAACTTATAACCTGAAGAAACAACATTTGTTTTAAGCTTGTAATTGGAATAGTATCTATACTTTGTAAGTTTATTTCAGACATCCTTGAAAAGACTTTGTTCATTATATATACTATTATATTTTACAATACTAAATAGAGAAAATAGAGTTGCTACAAATATCAGCTGAATAGAAGAAGCTACTACAGTCCATTGCAGAAAGCTGGAGACACCAGAAGAAATGGATTAAAGTATAGATTAAATAACTTTTCTATTCCTTAGGTTATTTATTTATACATAAGTGTTTTTCTTTATGTGAATGGAACTAAAGAATGATGAAACATACTAAGAATTCACATCAAAACAATAAATAATGTGAAATAAATTCAACTTCTGCAATAAAGAAAGCCGTCAACACATATTAAAAACCTATTAAAATACTAAGGAAATTAAATTTCTATGGTACTGTCAGTTTCTCAAAAACTATTTTATCCTAAAAATGTGTCATATTAATACAGTGCATAGAAGGAACACAAGGGTAGTTTATTACAATGATTATTTATTATGATCATCTTTGCTCACCACTACGAGGATTTAACAGTCCTTTCTCATTCTAGGCTCTGTATAATGTAAAGCTTCTGGTCTTAAATGAATTAGGGAAAACTATGGGATTGATAGACATTATGCAAGCATGTAGTTCAGGGCTTTTCAAATATTCCCTAGTGACTTGTCTTGAGCCATTAAAAATTGAAGATTTTTGAGTTAAGAAGTTGGTTGTGGGGAGTGAGGAAGCCCTGAACAAGTGAAGTACTGAGTGAATGTGAACTGTTGACCAGGGCATGGCCATGTCAAAGGCCCCAAGGATTTATGGAAATGCCTTGCACAGAGTAGGCTCAAAGAAATGTCAAAGTGTGGTGATACTTTATTTGTGCTGAAATGTCATATTTTATTTGTACATTAATAAATAAAGCTTGCCTGGAGATCAAGGGGAAAGGCTAGCCATTGTAAGTAAACAAGGAAGTCAGGCAGCACATTCTCTTAATCCTTTAGCAGGCAGGATCTCTGTGAGTTCAAAGCCACACTAGAGACAGAGCCAAGCATGGTGACATACACCTTTAATCCCGGTACCAACCATAGAGACCTAGAGGTCTGTACAGACAAACAGACAGTGACAGAGTGGGTAGGAAGAGGAAATGAGGTAGCTGGGCAAAGATCCAGTGAGAGGGCAGAAAAGCAAGGCATATAAGCCTGGGTAGACAGGAAGTCATGCTCCTTGGAAGCTGTGGAGTTGGTGAGGTAAGGTTAGCTGGTGGCTTTCCATATTTCCCTGATCTCTTGAAGGCTTTAACCCAAATTTCTGGCTCCATGTTTTTTATTTAATAAGACCATTTAGAAATTCATCTACATCAAAGCCTTCCCTCCCAGTCTGATTGGACATATTAATAGTATGTTCAGATGTCCATAGTAGCTTTGTCTGTTCAGTGTTTATGGTCTGAAGACTTCTCCTCTATTGAGAAGCACTTGGGAGGCAGAGGCAGGCGGATCTCTGTGAGTTTGAGGCCAGCCTGGTCTCCAAAGTGAGTTCCAGGAAAGGCGCAAGGCTACACAGAGAAACCCTGTCTCAAAAACCCCCCCCCCAAAAAAAAAAGAGGAAAAAAGGCTGCAAATAGGATGTTTTGGCCAAAGGTGTGGTTACCAGGTGTCTTGTATTTCAAGGCCTAATTACAGGATGCTTTGCCAGATCTTGAGTACTGAGGAGGTGTTTACACTTGACTGTAGTCCTTACCTTGAACCTTGGTGTCCTTGAAAGGGGGAGGTTTTTTTGGCCCCCTTGCTTTGGGTAGTATAGTGATATTTTATTTGTACTGAAATGTGATTTGTATGTTAATAAATAAAGTTGCCTGGGTGTCAGATCTATTAGCAAAGCCATAGCTAAAGCTGGGCGGTGGTGGTGCACGCCTTTAATCCCAGCACTTGGTAGGCAGAGCTAGGTAGATCTCTGTGTGTTCAAGGATACAGCCAGCATTGGAGACACACACCTTTAATCTCAATACCAACCATAGAAGACTTGGAGGTCTGTACAGACAGGCAGTGACGAAGTGGTCATGTGGTTGGGTTTACAACAATGAGAAGGCAGAACAGAAAGTCTTTATAAAGACAAACACACAGGAAGCAGTTCTCTTTGCGGAGAGGTACAACAGCAGTGGCAGGAAGGGTAAGGTTTTTAATCTCAGCTCTTAGCTATTGCTCTGACCTCTTGGCTTTCTTCTCTGAATTGGCTCTGTGTTTCTTATTTAATAAGACAGTTGGTTACATCTACAGGGTATATAAAAGCTGTGAGTAATAAAGTCAGGCATCAGTAGTATTGACCCAGAGCCCTCCCGATGCTATCCTTTGTCTGTCTTTTTCTTCATCTACTTCTCATCCATATTTCATAGTTTTCATTTCTAAATTCCACACTCCCTGCTTCAGAACCGTTCAACAGGTTGAGCAGTACTTGACATTAAATGTGAGTAAAAGCTTTCAATTCAAATATTCACTACTCAGCTCTTTTGGAATTTTATTTTATATCCTTTTCTTGCTATCACAGATGAACACAGATATTATAAATCCATGTTCATTTGGGGTGAATTTTCTTAGTGAACAATTGAATCATGATATTGTGTTACTAGTATTGCACAGCATAAAACATTAGATTTGTTGAAGTCCATTTTGTCTTGTGAGGAAGTATACCATCTACAACTGGACCTATTCCTGAACCTTTTGAGATTTCACATGTAATTACTGCCTGGTCTGTAATCAGATAGTCTAGATTTTTATGTGTTGTCAATCTAAAGTGCTATTCCAGTGATTAAACAGTGGTGAGTTTTAGTCCAGGAAAATCATTTTATTTCTTGTTTTTACTAGCATGTGGTTACTGCGATTCTTTTAACTCAAGGTTTAAGGCATTAGATATTTAATAGCTTTTAAATGGTTTGTTTGATAGCTACTTATTAAATTTGTAGATGTTTATTTAAGTACCAGATTTAGCAAGTTTATACCTTAATACCTCCTAATAATTTTTGTCAGTATTATCATCACTGAGTTATATGTTTTATCAATTTTCCCAGATGTTAAATTGTTTTAATTAATTTACAATATACTTTTTGTGTTTATATATATTTAAATTTGATGTATAACTGTTTTGAGAGATTTGTTCAAATCTAGTGAGGATTTTATTTTAAATATACTTTGGTTTTGTCTGCAGAAACTCGTGATCAAATAATATTCACATTGAACTTTGTTGTCTTTTATTATGTTCATTTCATTGGCATGGTAATAAAATTTACTTTCAGAACATTTACAACGCTTTCTCTGCAGTTTCTTGGAGTCCCTTATTTTAATTTTAATAGCATATACTAATTAAGCAAAAATTATTTCTAATTTTATTTTAATTGATTTATTTTAACCAAGAATGGAGATAAAGTGTTTTTTTTATTATTTAAAAGGTATAATTATCTCCTGCACTGAATTATCTGCCAATTAATTAGAATTTAGCTGTGTTTTCTATCTTTAACAATGTATATATGGACCCTTCCATTCATGATGGAACAGGTAAATACAGTAAACAAGTTTAAAAGGTAGAAAATTGGCTGGAAAGTCTCTTTTAAGATATTCCATAGGAGCTGGGACTGTGTTAAAAATCTTTAGAGTGGACCAGACATGGTGTCACACACCTTTATATAAGCCTTTGGGAGGCAGAGACAGGTTGATCTCTGAATTTGAGGCCAGCCTGGAATACAGAATGAGTTCCAGAACAGTTGGGGATATACAGGGAAACCCTGTCTTAAAAAAATAATAATAATAATAAAAAATGTAATATAATATAATGTTTAAAAAAATCTTAGAGTGAAAGGAGATATTGAGGTAAATACCAAATTTAACTCATACAAACCCTAAAGAACATAATGGAGGCCCAGCAGAGAAGGATTTGACTGGAAGAGTAGACTGGAATAGAAGCAGAGATCAAGACTGACGTTGATCAGGGTGTTTGAATTCATAAGTAACAGAAGACAGGTGCAGACAAGGAATTCCAAAGATATGTATGAGTTTGCCTTCCTTACAGACAAGCCTTAAATTTTTCTCATATTTGACTGAAGAATTTTCTAACAAAACATGCCCCTGAAGGGTAGAATTGCCCGCCATTTTTTCCCTCAACTTTTATTGATTCTGTGTGGATTTCACAACATGCATCCAGACCCCATTGATCTCTCCATTCCCTGGCATCCACCCTCTGCCGATGCAACCTGCCCCCTAAAAAAAAATAAAAATAAAAAATAAATAAAAATTTAAAAGGAAAATTTAAAAAATCAAACAAACAGAAAATAAATAAAAATGAGAATTTCGTCCTAGAAGCTGTAGTGTGACCCATTGATCCACACAGTCTACTCTTTAGTCCATTCATTTTTACTTGTAAGTGTTCATTGTTATGAGTCACTGGTTTGGTTCCAGGTCTCTGGCTTCTGCTACACCCATTGATCATGGGCTTTCTCTAGGGCTCCTCTTGGATATCCTGTTGTCCTCTGATGTGGAGATCCTGCCCTTTTGGATCTGTGGGTTCTTCCCCTTCACATTCTTCAAGTTCATAGAAAGGGTGGAAGCTGGGGTGGGCCAACTCATAACTGTTTCTGGGCCTGGGTAGAAGCTGGGTTGGTCAGCCTGCCAGCTTTTCCCCCCATAATCACAACTAGGGCAGAGCAAGCTCTCCAGCTCTGCCTGAGCTAGCTCACCCAGGGCAGCCTGCTGCAACCAATGACAGGGTCAGTTCTCCTGATCTCAGGTCCCCAGTTCTGGCTCACTCACACTCATACCACTAGGGCCAGCTTTACTGTTTTGCCTAAGGGAGGTCCAGGGCCTTCAAGGAGCAGGGCCATCCATCCCAGGGCCAGCAATTGGCTGGGGTGGCTCAGTGCAGTTTTTGGGTTTCTACACATGTAGTTCCTAAAACACCCTGTTATAACACGGGCCATTGACATCATCACAGACCCCACCTGCAGCAGGACCACAGAATCAGACATGATCCTCAGCAGCAGCTTGGGCAAGGAGGTCACCATGGCATGCTAATTTTATGGGACATCCAAACTAAAATCCTCAAGCATCCATAGCAGGCACCTTAGCAACCAATTTGGTCCCTAGCCACAAGGACTTAAAAATGTTGCTTTGCAATTATGTGTTTCAAAATGAAGAAAAAATGAAGGAAATTAACAAGCCTCAATTTTTTTTCTGCTTATAAGCCAGTTAGAAGCAATAGAGAAGCTCTTTCAATACTAAAGACCACAAGGTTAAAAACAAACAAACAAAAAAATGTGAAGTCATCAAAATGACTAGTTCTATTATCATTATGTAACCTAAATTTATTTACTATTTCACACAAAGCAAATTTCTTTGTCTTAGTTTCTTCACTGAAGGATTTTTCCAAACATGTCATGAATGTCTCCAAATTTAACACAGTTTCTTCCAGAATAAGGAAGAGTATGGTATTATACATTCTGCCAAACTATGATTTAACAAATCAGTAAATTAATAATAGAGAAAAATCAATACGTGACAACAGTTTATATTAAAACAAAAAGTCAAAAAATGAAAAAAAACCCTACACTTAGCATAGTACTTCATCGTGAAATCTGAATGTTTGTAGATTATTTGTAGTTTTAAGAAAAGGCATGAAAGACCCATGAAAGGCCATATTTCTAGCCAGTGCAACTAATAAAAATACCTACAGATTATGATGAAAATATATAATAACTTAATTTATAGTAAATATTTTTACATAATAGAAAATCTTACAATATCCCCAGAGTTGCCAAAAATGAATATATGAGGCCATGAAGTTAACAGAATGCAAGATTAAAACACAGCGAGTATCATAGAAGTACATACCAAAAAAGAAGATATGGAACCAAATTATAATATAGGATAACATTAAAATAATTCATAAAAATGTATATCTTCATACATACTAATTATAAACATAAGAATTTTCTATTTAGATCTCTTAAAGCTGGATGAATAAAATAATCTATAATACATACATACAAATATAATATGTTAATGGATTTGAAAACAAAATAAGATAAATTTATATTTTTCTCAAACTGTTTAAAAAAATCTTTACCACAATTCCAGAAACATATATTGTATAAAATTATTTTAAAATTTTAATGGAAAGAGTTAGGATAAAAAAGTTTTGTTAAAGTAACTAAAAAATTTTTGGGAAATAAAAAGCATGAAGAAAAATGATGCTGAAGTTAAGGCCTACTTCATGGGTGATAAATAAAGTGTGTTGCTGGGTGAGAATACATACATAAATCATATTCAGTGCAAGCACTTAAATAGACATACATTAGTGTATCTGAATGACTACAAATGTGGTCCAATAAATTCAATGAAGAGTACTTTCAATAGATGTTGAAGAGATTGTATATTTATATTAAACAAACAAAATATTGAGTCAAAAATACTATGTGGTGATATTTTATGTGTATGTTCTTAAATAAAGATGCCTGGATATCAGAGGTCAAATAGCCATTAAGCAGAAATCTGGTGGTGGTAGCACATGCCCTTAATCTGGTCACATGGCAGGCAGAGTGTCTGTGGGGTCAAGGACACAGCCAAGCATGGTGACACAAGCCTTTAATCCCAGTACCAACCATAGAGACCTGGAGATCTGTATAGACAGACAGTGATGAGGAAGTCATGTGGCTGGGCTTAGAGCCAATGAGAAGGCAGAACAGAAAGGCAATAAAAACACATGTTAGGCAGGAAAAAACTCTCT
>CABHPH010109296.1:0-21090 GCA_902168325.1 Peromyscus nudipes | reverse complement strand
ATATTTTATTTGTATGTTAATAAATAAAGTTTGCCTGGAGATCAGAGGAAATAGAAAGCTATTAACACAAAAGTTAGGCAGTGGTAACACACAACCCTTAATCTGATCACTTGGCAGGCAGGGTCTCTGTGTGTTCAAGGACACATTAGGGCTTAGCCAGTCATGGTGACACATGCCTTTAATCCCAGTACCAACCATAGAGACCTGGAGGTCTGTATAGACAGACAGGCAGTGACAAGGAAGTGAGGCAGCTGGGCTAAGAGCCAATGAGAGGGCAGAATAGCAAGGCAATAAAGGTGCGGGTAGACAGGAAGTAGCTCTCTTTGGAAGCTATGGCATGGTGAGTTAAGGTTAGCTGGTGGCTCTCACTATTTCCCTGATCTCTAAGGCTTTCACCCCTATATTTGGCTCCATGTTTTTTATTTAATAAGACTGCTTAGAAGTTTGGCTACACATTCCTGTGACCTTATTACTCTAGTGTGATATATATCTATAACCCTATCACTCTTCAGGTAGAAGCAGAAAGATTGGCAGTTAAAAGTGATCCTTGGCTACACAGAAAGTTCAAGGCCAGCCTGGGCTGTATGAGTTCTGATGAAGATGAATAAATGAATGAATGAATGAATGAATGAATAAATTAAGTTTATTAGCATACACAATATTTTGGGGAACACAATACCACCACAGAAACTAGGACACTGCTTTATAAATGTCTGGGTCTTTGAATTTCAAATGACAAATTCTATTATCCAATTGAGTCCAGTTAATGCAGAAATTAGGTCCATTTGATTCAGATGACCTGGTGAAGATCTTATAGGAAATGCCAAGTTTAGGACACCTAAATATGGTGATGTTTTATTTGTGCTGAAATGTGATTTTATTTGTATGTTAATAAATAAAGTTATCTGTGGGTCAGAGCTAATAGCAAGCCATAGCAGAAGCTGGGCGGTGGTGGTGGTGCACGCCTTTAATCCCAGCTCTTGGGAGGCAGAGCTGGGAGGATCTCTGTGTGTTCAAGGATACAGCCAGCATGGAGACACACACCTTTAATCTCAATACCAACCATAGAAGACCTGGAGGTCTGTACAGACAGGCAGTGATGAGGAGGTCACATGGTTGGGTTTACAACCAATGAGAAGGCAGAATAGAAAGTCTATAAAAAAGACAAACAGACAGGAAGTAGCTCTCTTGCTGAGGAATACAGCAGCGGCAGTGAAGGGTAAGGTTTTTAGCTCTGACCTCTTGGGCTTTCATCTCTGCATTGGCTCTGTGTTTCTTATTTAATAAGACGGTTACATCTACACCTAAACCAAGAATATATTATTTTTATGTTTGTTTCTTGCTGTTCTTTTTATTGTTTATTTATGTAGTGTTGGAGACTGGTGTGATGCATCAGGGGTTAAGAGCTCATTCTAATCTTGCTGAGAATATAACTTCTGTTCTTAGCATCCATGCCAGGAGGCTCACAACCCACACCAGGAAATCCAGTTCTTCCTGCTTTCAAGGATGCATATACACACACATCTGCACACATGCACATACACATACATACACAATCTCTCTCTCACTTGCTCTTAAACATATATAATTTAAGATAATATAAAGAGATTAAAAATTATACAGATTTGTTTGATTCTGATGAGGGCTTTCTTGCCTTATTAGTTTTAGATATAGCAGACTGTATATTTGCATAATTGTAGATCTAATAGGTAGTAAATTAACTGCTTACCTATTAGGAATGATGATGCCATGTTAAAATGTAGAATATCAATATGAAAAATCAGTTATATATTACTCATAATTATCTGCTCATATTTCTTATATAATACTCCTTTGACAGAATGTAAGTTCAATAAAGAAATATTTGAAACCCACAGAAAATTTTGGGATAATAGTGTGGAAAAAATAAATTATAGAGGAATAGATTTATTTTCAAGCTGACTCAACATTTTGCTTTCATCAAGGTGCAGTGCTAGTGTGATTTTTAGAGATTTTTTAATATTTATTTTGTGTTACTTTCTTAGAACAAATGGTTTCATCTTTGAATTTTGGTACTTAACAACAGGAAATAGTGTTGCAGCAAATTAAACTTGCTGGATGTCAGGTCATCAATTGAACAGCTCTGTCTAACACCCATCTTTTCTCTCATCAAATGGCAATTATCCTGAGTCCACCATATTACTTGAGTTTTCTTTTTATGTGACTTTCTATTCACAAGGAAAAAAACTAACAATTTTCCCTGTAAATGTTCTATTATAGAATTTTCTTTTCACAAAGCATCTAAGTCCCCCATTACAGTGATTAAAATCAGTTTCATGTAGTGCCAACAGAAGAATCCTCTCTCTTTCCTCAAAGAAGTATTGTAAACACTTGATCTTCTTTATTTATGTTATTCCTACTGCAAAAGGCCTCTTTTATGATATCTTGTCTTGGAGTCACATTGTCATGTCCCTGATCTTTATAGGTACACTGTTTCTTTCATGTTGTTCCAATATTTGCTTCAGACATGGAAGAGACTTGATTTTGACTTGGGTAGCCCATACTAAACCAGTAACTGTCTTATCAGGATCCAAACACTCTCCCTGCCATCTGTGGGGAGTTGACACATCCAAATGATACAGCAGATCAGATTATGATGTCTTTAACCACATGGATGACAAAGAGACTCTTAGATCCTTTCATCACATTGGGAAAACTGAGAACATGCTGCCTTCTAGCCTTCTCTCCCTTTTCTCTGTGACTAATATTTAGGCAAGTTGTTTAGAAACATTTTAATATACTTCACTGAATTTCCTGTGATGTGCTGAACAGCCTCCTTCACGGCACCAACTCATCAGCAAGAAATCTTCTCAAGAGAAGCTTCTCCTACAACTCCCATCATCCAAATTCTTGGAGGCTAAAGTGTGCCAGAAGGGTGTTATATTCTAATGAGGAAGAGCCAGGTTGTGTTGCTATTTGAATTTCTGCTTTAAAATGACCTATACAACTGGAAAGGGCTTTTTTCTTCTACTACTGGATGATTCTGAAGGCTATATCAAAAGGCTGTAACATCAGGATGTCATCAGGTACAAACCCATAGTAAGCTTTGCTATGTATTAACTATACAATTTTGGAAAGCTTTGATATTTGACCTCTGTGGATCACAACTTCCTCATCTTTAAAAGGCAGCTATTTTTATATTAGTTACATCATAGTGTTTTAAGTAAATGTAAGGTATAAGAGGGCCTGATTAAAGATAAGAAAGCAAAGATTATTAACTCACTTTTAAGCATTGATAACTACTTTTTTGTATGAGGAAATAAATAATAGAGGTGTCTAGAAGAGTAATTGCAGTAATATACCTTGATATTAGTCCAGCCTAGTCATGACCTCAATATGTTCTATTTCTTTATCAACCTACAGTAGAAAAGAAAACATAACAAGTAGCCATATAAGTATCTAATGGTTTCATTAGACGTTAACTTTCATTAGATAAGTTGTTAACTGAACTTTGTTTTAGGCCATGCAGGTAATTTAGCTAGGGTATATTTTTTGTTGTTGAATTGTATCTTGTAGTATTGATATGAGCTAGCAAATAAGACCTTTCAGACTTGACATACCATGTATGGTTGATATCCCTGGGAGTCCTGCTCTGTTCTGAAGGGAAATGGAGGATGGGGAAGATGGATTTGTGGGAGCTGCGAGGAGGAGGTGGGGGATGGACTGGGATGAAAGGAGGGAGGAAGACTACTGACATTGTGCAATATATGAGAGAAGTTTTTTTAAAAAATAAGCAAAAATATAAGAAAGGGATATTGCAGTAGATGGCAATTAATATGACTCTGAATTCATCAATGTGTAGAGAACAAGAAACTATGGAGTTCATAGCCCTAAATGCAACAGCTGAACCGTTCCTTCCCCTCAAGTCTCAGGGAACTTCATGAAGGGGGTGTTTGTGTATGCAAAGATATTAGAAGGTTGTTGATAACTACTGTGGAATAATGCTTTTGTGGAATGGTTTAATAAAACGTTGATTGGCCAGTAGCCAGGCAGGAAGTATAGGTGGAATAAACAGAGAAGGAGAATTCTGGGAAGAGGAAGGCAAAGTGAGGAGATGCCAGCTTGCCATCCATGGAACATCATGTAATGGCACACAGGTAAATCTATGGAACATGTGGCAACATATAGATTAACAGAAATGGGCTGAATTTAAGTGTAAGAGCTAGTCAGTGGTAGGCCCCAGCTAATGGCTGAGCAATTTTAATTAATATAAGCCTGTGTGTGTTTACTTGGGTCTGAGTGGCTGCTGACTGTAGGGCTGCAGGAGCTGGACAGGACCAGGAAAACTTTCAGCTACAGATAACATCAAGGAAACAGTGTTTTCCAAACAAGGAAGATGCAAATATGTATTCAGAGCAATTGTGGCAGCATGGAAGGGACCTGTACAAGCTCCAGCCAGACAAAATTCAGCAGGGACGGAGAAAAGTAGGTGTGAGAGTCCAACACTAGTTGAAGTTGTACTGGCATTTGATAGCTTCTGGGAGAAGGAGAGCCAGTTTCTTTAATGAAGTAACCCCTGGTTTGAGGTCAACCACAAACCAGGGTAGCCCCACTCTCAAGACTTCTTGAAGAAAACAACCTGGACTTGATGGGAGGAGAAAAAGAAAACAAAATCTCGAAGTTGAGTGAGTATGAAGGTAAGCACAGGGAGGGTACATACAGGAAGAGTGGGAGGGCAGTAGATAAAGATGATCAGAATACATTGTATAATTAGGCCTCTTATTGGTTGTCCAGTGTAGCAAGTCTTTCTTGTTGGACTTCCTTTGCAACACCGACCCCTAAACAGTGACACAGAAACTTCTTACTAATTATGAAAGCTTGACCTTAGCTTAGGCTTGTTCCCAACTAGCTCTTGTAAGTTACATTATACCATTTCTATTAATCTGTGTTCTGCCATGTGGCTCTTTGCCTGTCCTCCACGCTGTATGTCTGACTCCCTCCATGTCTGACTGTTGAAATTCTACCTCTCTTCTTCCTAGAATCCCTCTCTCTCCCCAGAAGTCCCATATATTCTCTCCTGCCTAGACGCTGGTCATTCAGCTCTTTCTTAACCCAATCAGAAGGTGTGATCAACTATCCCACAACAGTCCAGTGCAGAGTGGTCAGCACTGAAATTGTATACACCCAAACAACAAAAATAGACTCAGCAGATAGTTCATGTATGTGCGTGCATTAAAATACACACACACACACACACACACACACACACACACACATATATGTAATAATCAATGAGAACAAGGCCATTAACTTGGGAGTGTGTACATAGGACAGCTTGGGCGATAGTAGCTGGTAGGAGCTAAAGGGAAGAAAGGAATGGAGAAAGTGATGTAATTCTATTTTACTTAAAATATGTTAATGTTTAAAAATAATTAATAATTATTTTTTTAAACAAACAAGACCAATATGACCTTATTTGTTACTACATCCTTGCTTTTGATACTGCTATTTCTAACTATGCCATACCCATTCTCATGGATTTGAAACCTCAATTACTACAAATATTTTTATTTGTATTCATTTATTTTCAATAGTAATTTTTTTCATTCCATATTTTAAACACACTAGAACCAAATTGTTTATTCTTCATTTTTATTTCAGTGTCTATTACCCACCCTGTATCAGACCTGTCACTACAGTGACCAACTGCAAAAAATCTCTCAATTAACTATGTCGTACACTGAATATAGGCTAGATTTTTGACAACAGAAATGGTGAGTGTTTCAGAATCTACAACCTCCTCCTCCACTTCTGCTCAGGTTCTAGCAGTGAAAATATGAAACATTATATGAGTTTGTATACCTCAATTTTCCTTGACCTTTGGTTCAGTTACATACTAATAAATTCATATGATTAGGAAATTTTATATCAAGAAAACCTTTCATATATCTAGTCTTCCAAATATCACAGCTTAACCTAGGCTAGCCTAAATATGCTTGGATAACCTAATAGCCTATAGCTGGGAAAATTATATTTAATACAAAAGTCTATCATATAAAACTGTGCTCAGTATCTCATGTGATTTAATACTTGTATCCAGAAACACTGGTGGCACAGTACACTGTAGAACTTTGGCTGTGTGGCTTCTTGGAGGCTGTGACTCACTACAACTAACTAGCATCTTGAGACTATCATACTGTCCTATCAGCAGCCTAGAAATAGATCTAAAGACAAAATCTGAAGCATAGTTTCTACTGAATGGTCAGCGCTTTTGCTATATTGTAAGGTTGGAAAATTATATGTTTGAACCATCGTTAATGGTGGATCACCTACACTTTAATTTACATATATGTATAATTATGATAGTTTTATTTATATGCTAGGCACAGTAAGATATCATAGTGATTCATAATAAGATAGGACAAGAGATATAGTAAGTATGTGAATATGCTTGATTTCTGTCTTTCTTTCTTTCTTTTTTTTTTGGTTTTTCAAGACAAGGTTTGTCTGTGTAGTTTTGGTGCCTGTCCTGGATCTCTCTCTGTAGACCAGGCTGGCCTCAAACTCACAGAGATCTTCCTGGCTCTGCCTCCCAAGTGCTGGGATTAAAGGTATGCGTCACTGCTGCCCGACTGAATATGCTTTCTTAAGGCATTATTTTGTGTTCTTATCTTTCAACTCCAAGGGTATGCTTCACAGCTTCAGGGCATATCTAAATTGCCAATATAATTGCTTTTTTACTTTGAGTCTATTATTAACTAAAATGAAAATTATTTGCATATAGCATTGTGATTGCTACTGAGTGATTAATGGGTGATAAACATATGGGGCATGGAAGTGTTGAATGGATAACTGGTTCACATCCTGAGGAAAACAAGTATGATCCAGAAAGGTGTTATCTCACCATGCAGAATGGCATACAATTTAAAGCATGATTATTTTCTGTTTCTAGAGTTTTCTAGTTAATGTTTTTGGGTATAAAACATTAACATCTAGTTAATGTGCGGGTGGGTATAAATAACCAAAGTCATAAAATTCAACACCTTAGAAAAGAAAGCACTACTATATTATTATTATTATTATTATTATTATTATTATTATTATTATTATTAAATAGACTTTCATTTGGGGGGGAAATTTCTTGGTTCATTTTGGAAACATTACAAAGTTCAGTAGTGGGAAGTGTTCATAGAGACAGAAGAATAATAAGATCTGAGAAGTATTTCAAAGTTACATCTTGAATCTTAAGACTAAGAAATTTTAGGTTTTAGTTGGAGATTTGTGCACATGCACACATACACACACACACACACACACACACACACACACACACACACAATGTGTCCGTCCATCTGCTTCAGTTGTGCATGAACAGATGGAAAGCTAGAGATTAGCTTCATCTATATTTCTTTGTCACTCTCCAAATATGTTTTTTTGAGATGAGGTTGCTTAGTGAGCTCCAGAGCTCCCATTTGACTCTGATGGCACTAAGGCTACAGGTATATTCCACCTACCCTGGATTTTACATGGGTTCTGGAGATGCAAACTCAAGCCCTCAAACTTGGACATCAAGCATTTAACCCATTGAACTTTGTCGTCCTGAGAAATGTTTATGAATATACACTATTATACATATTTCATTTAGCACAAAATATTTGCCGTGTTTGAGAAATCTTTACTGTAAGACACAAAGGAAAGCATGAGAAGCATATTATAGTACTAAGATGAACATAAATTTAGTTCCTTTAAAAGTAATTAAGATTCTGGAAATGTCTTCTGTTTGTGCTTCCATAGCTCATTTTATAAACATTTAAACAATAAAACAAGTTTAATGTTCTTAATTATTGTTTGAATGTTATACATATTAAATATATTAAGCACACATAAATAAATGCATATGTAACATTCTAAAACACAAGTTAATAATTATTTGCAGACTTGGGCTCACCTAGTTCTACAGTTTATGTATGCTTTTGAATTCTTGCATTGGTCTGTTCTCTATTGTATAATCATTTGTGTATAGAATTTGAAAAATCTCTTTTGCTAAAAATAGTAACTTCCAGGAAAGGTCTCATCCCTTATTACTTACCCTATTATTCATTTTCTATGGCTGATAATCTTTTAATGCCCTGTTTCAAATACATATGGCTTTTAAAATTTTTTGAAAAAAATATAAGGTCACACATCATGGATTCATATTCTGCTCATGGTCTCCCCAAATTTATACACAAAGTCCTCTCTTGTGGTTAGTGATATGAATACATTCCTGTGGCTTTGCAGTCAAGGGGAGTATAGTGTAGTGGGCCCCCTGGGTTAAAACAAAAAGGCTTATGGTGTACTTTGGCTCTCTGTTCCCTATGACTTTCTTCAGAGACCAGCATCCATGAGAAGGATTTGCTTTGTTTTTCTAATCAGCAGCAGCTGGGTGAAACAGCATCCAAAAGAGAGGAAATACAGCAGAGAGAGCTGCAAGCCATCTTACCAACAGGTGTTCTTAAGGATCAAGTTCTTAAAAAGCTCTGAGGTAAGTTGAGATGCACTTTGCAGATGAACTGTCCCTGATGCTTAAGGGAGAATATCAGGAATTTGCATACAATTGAGATTCAGTTCCCTTCCTGCTGTACCAAAAGAATTGAATTTTTTCAGAAGGCGATTTTGAATAAAGAAAATGAGAGGTGAGCTTACATGAAATATCCACATAGAATAATTCTATTTTGGTTTTTATTTTTAATAATAAGAGTCTCATTCTGCAGCTCAGGCTATCTAAAACTCAATAATGTACCCAATAATAGCCATACACTCAGATGAATCTTCTAGCCTCAGCCTCCCGAGAGCTATGATTACAAGTCTGAATAAATACACCTGACACCATTTTATTTTGAATTGTTAATCATATTTTCAACCCTAACATAAACACACACATACATATGTGCACATATATTCACTAATAATGTTATGTTTCTTTTATGATTTAAGGGCATTCACCTGTAACGTGAATGTTATAATTTAAACATCGTTCATAAAGAGCACAATAATATATCCATATTTGTTGTAGCCCAGTTCAGAACACTTAGGAGATAGGGTCAATCAAGGTGTCCATCCAGTGGTGAATAGATAAGAACATGTGATCCATAGACACAATGGAATATTAATCATCTGTAAAGAAAAACAAAATCATGAAATTTACAAGTAAATGGATGGAGATGGAAAGATTCTAATGAGGATACACAAATACAAGAAGACATGCACCCTATATTCTCTCTCATATATGGATTTGAGATCTTCCCTATGCTTAAACTGGAGTACACAGGAAATCAAAGAAACTACAAATGACCCCATGGACAGTGCCTCAAAGGAAAGCAGATAGTAAAATACAGATGAATGAAAGTGGGAAGGAAGATTTCAGGGAGAAGAAAGGTTCAAGCACGTAGGGAAATGAGGTACTGGAGGAAGGTTTACCAAAAAGGAAGGGTAGATGTTGTCCTAGTTAAGGATACCATTGCTCTAATGAAGCACAGTAACCAAAAGAAATGGGTAGGAAAGGTTTTATTTGACTTACACTTCCACATATGAGTCCACTGTTGAAGGAAGTTAGGTCAGGAACTCAAACAGGGCAGGAACATGGAGGCAAGAAATGTTACAGAAGTCATGGAGGAGTGCTGCTTACTGGCCTGTACTTCATGACTTGTTCAGCCTACTTTCTTATAGAATGTAGGACCACCAGCCCAAGTGTGGTCACACTCACAATTAGCTGGGCCTTTCTACATCAATCACTAATTAATAAAATGCTCTACTGGGTTGCCTGTAGCCTGCACTTATGGAGACATTTTCTCAGTTGACATTTCCTCCTCTCAGAAGACTGTAGTTTGTGTCAAGTTGACATAAAACTATCAAGCACAGATGGAAAAGAAAAAATTTCAATTACAGGTCATAGTAGAGCATGGGAGACATGAATTGAGAGGCACATATGCTTGGGGTTAAGGATGCAAAGATTGGCGAGAGGAGAGGGCAGTGACTGGGTAAGCCAAAACTATGGATACATGAAGAAGCTTTCTGGAAAATCAACTAGTTTGTATGTATGAGTTATATTGATCTTAGAACCTCAAAGGAAAATTATAAAAACAGCACAGGCTATCGCTGTTTGTTTTAACTGCTTCTGTAACTAGATAGAAAGACTCCATTGGTGAAAACTACTCATGTTGGATGTAGGACATATAAACACATAGAAAACTTGAAATCTGAGATACAACTAATGATATGAATGATGACGTGGGTTCATATATTTGCGAGTAGTAGCAATAGTCTTAAAACCAAACTATTGTACTTTTCTTGAAAAAATAGTAGAAGTTTTCAATCCCTTTTGTTTATGTTGAATAAATAAAGGAGAAATGTCATTTCAGAAATATTTTTGGACTTCCAGTTTTATTCAGTAGACAGATTAACGTTACCTAAAGATCGTATACCCTTCTAATGAGACACTTTCTCATCTATACTTACTGCTGCTGTGTTCCATAGCTATGAAATGGAAACAGCCTAGATGTCCATCAACTAATGAATGGATAATCAGGAGATTTTTTTTAGCTTTGAATTCCAAACTTTTCCTAACCTTTCCTGTAAGAGAGTCGAACATCAACAAATT
Organism: Peromyscus nudipes; assembly: GCA_902168325.1. Classification (NCBI taxonomy): domain Eukaryota; kingdom Metazoa; phylum Chordata; class Mammalia; order Rodentia; family Cricetidae; genus Peromyscus; species Peromyscus nudipes. The sequence continues at coordinate 10,472 of CABHPH010109296.1, read as the reverse complement.
ATTAGTATTATTAGCTTGTCTGGGGACAAATGACTTTTAGAGAGTCTTTATAGACTAACTTTGCATCTAAACAAAGTTGTTCATTAACTTAACAGTGAGGAGAAAAAAACAAACTAAACATGTAGTTTAGTTAGAACAATTGAAATAATATGGGTTTTCTTTTACCCTAGACTTGAAAAGGGTGATCTTCTAACTCTGCTCTTTACTATGTGATTTCTTTATTTCTGCTAAAATGTGCTTTCCTCTATCAGAAATGTAGTTCTCCCAGTCTTCCAGGGTCTCACAATTTAAATTCTTCATGCCTCCAAATTATGAATATATCTTATATGCAGGTAAATGTGTTATATTTAAGCAAATAGCCATATAACAAGCACTTTTGAATCTGTAATTCAGTGTTCTATTATACCTAAACCTAAGCAATTCCTAGGTATAAAGAATCATATTATAGCTTCATCTATGCAGAAGCTGGTAGGGTAACTCATGTTTATATCTAGATTAACATCTATATTCATAGAAAGGTATTATTTTGATCATTATTAGATTCTCTGCTTTTCTCTTTTCCAGTTTTCCAACTCCTGATGCCCCTGCTTCCTAAGTTAACTGTTCTCAACCGTCCCTTACAGTGTTTCAGCCTCTGTGTTTATATTTTCTTCTTGTAAGTCATTTCTTCTTATCTCAAATCATTTTCTCAAAGCACAGGTTTTTCCACTTATTTCTAGTTTCTTTATCTTTGGAGCTCTGGCCCCTGTCTGACTGTTTTTCTAGCATTTTGCTCAGTGGTTAGTTAACTAGGTTCACTGTGCTTTTGGATTTAGAATCATCTTAGTGAACTGAATGACCACTGTGTTTTCTTTACCTCAGTTCTAATGAACTTGACTTGAACTGTTGTTTTTTAGTTTTTTCCTTTGGCTGTGAATTTTTCTCTTGAAAAGACAACTATTACTTAGGGTTCTGGTAAATCAAAATGTTACTATACTTGAAAATACTCTAACATAAATGAATCATGCACCCAAGGAAAAAAATTATACTTTCAATATGATTTTTATAGAATTTTAAAACAAATAAATAAAGTCTACATCAATATTTTTTTAATTCAGTCAACCAAATCAAGGCTGTTCTCTTTTTCTTTCTTTCTTTTTTTCCCAAAAGACTTGAGCTCAGTAAAATGCACATGACTGTTTGCCAAGCAATTCTTCTTCTTTTTTTTTTTTTTAATTTTTAAGCCCATGGGTATTTCAACTGAAATTCAACCCACATGTTTCTGATTCATTTACACTTAATTCATTAAAATTGTGTTTTGTAAGAGTTATTTGATGTCCAAGAGCCTTATGAGTCTTTTTATATGACTTTTTATGCCATTTTTCCCTCAAAAACAGGAAGTGGTATTTTGCTAAGATCTCAAACTCCAACAGAATTTTACTGCATGCATAAAGCACACCATGATGATTGCATCTTCCTTGGGTTGTCTTTTACTAGACCAGAACACCTGAAGTAGTTATCAGAAAAAGACTGCATTGTTAATGACATCCCCAAATCTCTAACTCAAGGCCAAAATATAGCTCCCTAGAAAGGGAGACTTCCAAAATTAAGCTTTCAAAGGACTTGCAAAATCAATCCATATTCACATGAGCATATGAGCACAATGCTCTTAAATAGGACAGTTCATAGGTCAGACATCTAATGTGTGTAAGTTTTAGGAAATCACTGATTTGTTATTATATCTTGCTTGTTTAAATATAAGCTTTCCTTCTTTCCCTCATCTCATCCCAAGCAAGGGATATCACATAAGACAATCAAGGGAGAGAGAGCATGCATCAGATCTAAGCGAGTATTAAGCATGTGCTCAGTGATAGAGAAACACTTTATCTTTTGGTCATAGGTCATATTTTTTTTAACCAAGGGTAAAACTTTTAGAACTATGTGCCATTTTAGTGGGAGATATTTTAGTGAAGCATTTTCTATGTGCCAAAAAAAAAAAAAAGAGAAAAAGTTGGAGTGCTTGTATAATGGCATAAACTTCCTTAGGCATGCTTATCCTGCTTGTGTGGCACTGAAGGACATATTTTAGGACCCTTGAAGTCAAGACCAAACCTACAGTCCTTATTCAAAACCCACCTCCTAAACTATGACAGTGTGTGCTAACTGATTAACCTCCCTGTACAGAAAAATCCTGTGAAGGAATCAAAACACCCGCAGTACCATTTTGGATCAGATCTACTTCAGCCCAAATCAAAACCACCATATCTCCCAGAATTCCCTTTTCTGTAAGTCTAAGTTCCCACAGTCTGCATTCAGACACTGTAGCTTTGTCTTTAGACAGAGTCGTACAGTATGTGGCTCCTCCCAGATTATGTTACATTTCTGAGCATATTTTGAAGGTATGTGTTGTTTCCATTGCATCACTTTCCCATCTTATAATCTCTTCTGAGTTGTATTTTACTTTCTGAAATGAAAAAAAAAATGACTAGCACAAAGTAGCAGAGGGATTTGCATTGTTTATATGATATGATTTTTTTTCCAATGTTGTTTGGAAAAACGTAAATATCTGGATGCTGAATCTGAAACTATTGCAAGTTTGCATTCTCTTCTAGCATTCAGAAATAGTAATGCAGCAATCACCTAGCATGGACAAGGCCGTGTTGGAAAAAAAAACTGAATCAGAAATATTAATGCAAATTACAACAAAATACAGCACTTGTACATTGTATAAAGATTCCTCATTTTGCAAAAAATGTCTTACACTAATATACACTGTGGTAGTTTGGATGTAATTGGCCCCCATTATCTCATAGGAAGTGGCACTATTAGGACTTATGGCCTTGTTGGAATAGGTGTGACCTTGTGTGGGGACAGATTTTGAGATCTCTTATGTTCAAGCTACACCTAGTAGGGCAGAAAGACAACTACTTGTTGCCTGTGGGTCAAGATGTAATACTCTCAACTCCTTCTCCAGTACCATGTATGCCTGCAGACCACTATGTCACACCATGATGACAATTAACTATACCTCTGAAAATGTAAACCACTCAATTAAATGTTCTTTCTGGTAGTGGTGTTTCTTCACAGCAGTAGAAAACCTAATATGCACCAAGAATTTAGGATCTATTAAACAGTGTAAAGGAAGCTATATTTGCTTTTCAGAGGTCGTTTTTTGTTTGTTTGTTTGTTTGTTTGTTTTGTTTTGTTTTTCGAGACAGGGTTTCTCTGTGTTGTTTGGGTGCCCATCCTGGATCTCGCTCTGTAGACCAGGCTGGCCTTGAGCTTACAGAGTTCTGCCTGGCTCCGCCTCCCCAGTGCTGGGATTAAAGGCGTGTGCCGCCGCCGCCACCACCGAGCCAGAGGTTGTTTTTACTTATAAGCAATACAGCAATAGGCAGTAGCATCATACAAAACTATTCTTTTAGAAATAATATATTAGTAGCAAACTTAATTAACTCACATGTTTTAATTTCCTTTGAGAGTCAAAAATATTAAGCTTGGTTAACTATCATGATTCTCGTATCAAACAAAAGAGCTCTTACAAAACTATTATGTAAATGTCAATATCCAGAAATCTGTTAGTAAAATCCAAAATAGCTTGTGTTAACACACATCATAATTTTTATTTATTTTTATTTTTATTTTATTTATTTATTTATTTTGGTTTTTTGAGACAGGGTTTCTCTGGGTAGCTTTGCACCTTTCCTGGAACTCACTTGGTAGCCCAGGCTGGCCTAGGACTCACAGAGATCCGCCTGGTTCTGCCTCCCGAGTGCTGGGATTAAAGGTGTGCACCACTACTGCCCGGCTTACATCATAATTTTTAAAGAAAGCCAAGGAAAGAACAATTAGTCTTTAGTTCTCATTATGTTTAGTGTCTTAGACGTAAGCTGGTTATTAAATCAGCTTTGAAAAGACAGTAATGGAGTCTATGTAAACATTCACTTGAGGCAGGAGAATTACAGATTTTAATCTGAAAATATGATGCTTATGTTTTAATTGTGCATCTTTTCCATTTTATTTAAAAATCCCAAGAATATCATCTATTAAAGGTAGAACAGAAAGAATACATTAGATTTCTGCATGTGAAGCATTTTTAAATTTTGTGAATGTCAAACCCTGCAAGAGAATATTTTTCCATATAAGGTGGAAGTCCTCAGGCTTTCTGTTGCTGAAGCACTGTCTTGTATGAGAATATCAGCCATTATAGCACTTGTCTGCTTTATGGAATTAACTATATTCTTCCACTGTTCAGTTTCACTCTGTGGTTCCCATAACTTAGCCTGCAGATATGGTTCTGGCCTGGGAAGCATTATCCATCAACATCCATAGCGGATAGTACAGGGGCTACATCGTCATTGCTTTGATCTGCTCCAGGTGGAAGATTGCCAGTCATTATTGAGGATAACTTTAGAAATACCTTAAATCATGGCTAATTCTACCCCTTTGCATGAGGAATTACTGCCCACAGACTCAAAGAAGGTGAAGACACATAAAATATCCTTTATCATAGGAAGGTTACAGGCTTATACACCCACACCATATCTGTATATAATCATGAATACACAAGCCTTGATAGCTTTCCATGTGGGCTCCAGAGAACGTCATTGTCTGTGCTGTCCACTCTCCTCATCTAAGCACCAAGATGAATTAGAAAAACCTCTGCAATGACTCACATGCTTCTTCACTCCCATCATTCTGGAAATAAAGTGTAGACTATCCATCCAAGACTTTAGTGGAAATGGCTGTTCTGATGCTATCTTTGTATGTTAAGTATTGCATAATAGAAAGGACAAGAGAAAATTAGGAATCCTTTGCTTTGAATAAATATAGCTTTCTTGTCATCCTTTTCCTCCATCTCCTCATGTAAACAAAAGGAAAATGGCATTTCCCCAGTAGCTTCAGTCAAATAATGAGGGAAATTTCAGGAAAATGAAAGAAAGACTCCAATCTCCAGGCCTTTGATTTGACCCCTGATTTCCGGAGACACTGAGTATATTGTGGTTTTCTGAGCAAGGATAAAACAAGCCATATTTTATTTTTAATGATGATTTCTCAGAGGTATAACATACTGGCTTGTGTTACTCTAAAATAGATTTGACCAAAAGTTTCTTAAGACAGGAAAAAAAAACTGAAAAAAGAGGTAGAGTTGGGTTGAATTTTAGTGGCCTGCTTCGAAGAATGTTTGTGGAAAGGTCCCGGATGATCTTTCAGGACCGTCACTAATATTCCTCTAGAGGATAAGACCACTTTCCAATCACTAAATGAAAGGAAAGATGACACTATCTTGCCAATGTCCCCTACACATAACCCTATCCTTCTTACTCCCACATGGGCTATCCTGGGACTTACTTAAGAATATATATGTGTGCTAGGAGAAGTGGAGGGAGAGGAAACTGTGGTCAAGAAGTATGATATGAAAGAGTAGAGTAAAACAAGAGTAGCTTATGCAGCAGAGAGGTAAAGACGTCAAGGACAGGAAAGGTATGCAGTCGTCGTCATGACTATGGGCTCTAAGATTGGTCAAGCCCAAGAAAAGAGAGGCATGAACCATTAAATAGTGAGTATTTGCAACAAGAATCTTTAATCTGGCTCATACTATAGTCATTGTATAAGTTGGAACTGTATCTGTGTGGTTGGGGCTTCATACATGTGCACTAGAGATTGCACTTGTAGCATGGAGAATGCTAAGCTCATGCTCTATTGAGCTATAGCTTAGTCCCTGAATTTTTAATATTCTGGAAACATAGGTACTAATATCTGATATGTTATACTAGGCTCTGCTGGAGGTTTTATTTAGTAGGCCAAACCAAATCATATGTAGGTATTTAGAGTAATTCCAATGAAACCTATACATGCATGTGTTATTTTAATTATGTCTATTTACGTGTTTGTGGAGGGGGATTGAGTACATGAATGTAGTGCCCATTGAGGCCAGAAGATCATGTAGGGTCTCCTGGAACATGAGTTATAGGCAGTTGTGAGCCATCTGATTTGGGTGTTGAGAACCAAACCCAAATCCCATGAAAGGACAGTGTGCGTTCTGAACTGTTAAGAAGTCTCTACAGCTCCTCCTCATTGTATTTCTATTGATACATCATCATATCCCAAATCAATTGTTCAATGTCAAATATGCTAAATGCAAGTATTGGTTCAGCCTAATCATCTCATCGTTCCATAAGGGGAACACATTGGGACATAGGTAATTTTGTTTTCACGATACAATAGATTTTATGCAAATGTATTTTCAGCATGTTCTAAATTACATATAAGTAAAAAAAAGCTAGAGATTTAAGGTTTATTATATAACATACTTAAAATTTAAAATTTTATTGTCAATATAGTAGAAAGAGTGGAGCAGACATTAAAGGAAACTCTATAGGATAGAGTATCAAGACACAAAACAAAGAACAAAATATTGAAGACAACATTGAGCTTGGCTGATATGACTAACAAGTTACCACAGCTAATTTTAAAGAGCAGGAAGCTCAAAATGTTGATGACATTGCTGGCAGCTAGCTGCTACTGGATACTTACCAATCCTGGCTACTTGAGAGAACAAGGAAATTTTACAAAGTAGCAATAAAAGAAAGGAAGAGGAGCTAAAACTTCAAGCAGCACGGAGACCAACTCCACATCGTATAATTGCTTGGCTCAAATTTAAGATTGTATCACATACTTTTACTAAGTGTATAATCCATTAATAGCAAATGTGTTTCCCTTGTAGGGCAATCAATACATTTTTCAAGGTTCTATTTATTTTTATTGTGTGTATGGGTGTTTGGCCTGCATGTATTTCTATGTAGCACATGTGTGCAGTGACTATGGAGACCAGAAGAGGGCGTTGGATCATCTAGGACTGGAATTACAGAGTTATTTGCTACCATGTGGGTGCTGGGAATTGAATCAGGTCCTCTGGAAGAGTAGCTAGTGTTCTTAACCACTGAACCATCACTGTAACCCATCAAGAGAAACTGTCCTAAATCAGACAGTAGTACATTAAGACTATAATTATTTCACTATTTGAAATAAGGTTTAACCATAAAGTTTACATGGAGTTAAAAAGTGACCAGATATTTAAAATGAGTCAAACTGAATGTGCTTTGTTCAGTTCAGGTCTGTTAAATATCAAGGGTGGACGTGCCAACCTTGCATAAGATCAGCACTTAAATCGGTCAGCTATCTCATGCTGATAAATAACAGAGAGGCAGAGACTGCCTTTTAAAACTAAATAATCCCAAGAAGGCAAAAGTTGAGCCCTTCTGAATCATATCAGTAAACACACATTTCTGTTTTGGTCTGTTTGCCTGTCCATTCTTTTATGTTAAAACCTACACAAACATCAAACCCATTCTCATAATTTATTTCAATGACTAATACACACATTGTAGGGGTAAAAAAACATATGGAAGGATAGGAGAGAGTCAATTTTAGTGGCAACCACAAATGCCTTTACTACTTGTCTCTTTATAGTGAATACTTGGGTTAGGAACAAAGACTGCTAGGTAGAGAGCTTAATAATCATCAACCTTCTCAAAGCAAAGGACAAAACAACCACTGTGCACTTCTGATCTGTCAGCAATCTCTCTTCTAGTTCATTCATCACACGGCCCCTAGATTTAACAAGAACCCACTTCAAAGACCACAGAAAACCCACCTCTTCAACAAAAGTCCTCTTTGAGCCTTTGCAGAGTGATTGCTTCTTTTACTCTTTATCTCAGAGGTGAATTTCAGGTTTGCTGATACCATAATCTTAAGCAATAGTCCCAGAAAATCTAAAGAATTATCACCGACTTTCTCCCACGGCAAAGTTACTGTGATTCTAGTAATATTCTTAGTGTTTTCATTTATATTAAAAAAACCTGAATTGAGGAAACACAATGTGTAATTTTACTTATGTCACAGTAAAAAAAAATATTTAGGAAAAAAAGAAAATTAAAGGGTGGTGTTTAGGTATGGTGGGATGGTGCTTTCTGCCAAGACGGATAACCTGAGTTTGATACCTGGGACTCAGAGGGTGGAAGGAGAGAACCAACTCTAGCAAGTTGTCCTATGATCTCCACATACTTGCCATGGTGTGATCACTACCTACAACTCCAAATAAATAAAATAAAAAAGATAATATAAGATATGTCCCTCTAAGCTCAGGTAGGGGGTCTGAGAGATATCTCAGAGGTTATGAGCAGCCCTTGTAGAGAAACTCGATTGGGTTCCCTTCCTAGCACCAATGTCAACTCTGGCTCCAGGCGATCCAAGGTTCTCTTCTTGCCTCTGAAGACTCCTGCATACATGTGGTGAACATATACTCACATAGGTCATACATGCATACATACATACATAATCTTTCATGTGGTGAACATATACTCACATAGGTCATACATGCATACATACATACATAATCTTTTTAAATTTCCAGAAAAAAGCTCTGAAGGTAAAAATTTAAAAAATAATCTCTATTGTAATTGCCAGATTTCACACAGTTCTCTTCCATCCATATGTTATAAATATGAAAGGTAAGTAGCAAAGATTGCAAGAAAATATGAATTTATGACCGCCTTTCAGAGTCTCTTGGGGGGATGTCTTGATATGATAATAAACTTTTGGTACTCATTTATTTTCTCTTTGTGCATACTAGGGACAGTTTTTTTTTTAATCTAAATACTTCCTTGGGTATTTTTAATTAAAATGAATATTAATTTTGTGCATGCTAGGTTGATCTTCTTCACATGAAATAGAGGTTACATCATTCTGCTGTGTGGAAGATGGAATCAGGAGGAGACACAGTGGGAAGCCTCAGGTCACTTTGTAGGAACATGGGCTCAAGGTCAGAAACTTAGTTCAAGTTCCTCTTTTTCTGGGACCTTGTCTATGACTCTTGGACTCCAGGTCCTCTTCTGCTTCCGACAACACTGGTTGTGCCATTTACTTGGACACAAGCATGTCATGTGCTGCTTTGTATTGTCAGTCATGTAAGCTGACTCAAACTTTCTGGAAGCACATTCCAAACCTTATATCAGAAAGATCAAAGAACAGGGACATTGTTATGACTCAAAATTTAGAAATTGCTTGTATATAATGTTTTAGAAAGATCAAAACAGACATACACAAACATTTTTTTAAAAATATAAAATAATGTCATTGTCGTTAATATGTACATAGAGGTTACCTAATGTCTTGGTGTAACCACAAAGGGTTGGTTGTGGTACAGAGTCTTAGAATCAAAACTGAAATGATTTGTTAATTTTTGCATGTGATAATGATTACCAGAGCCATAGCCATCAGAACTGAGTGCTAGCTACAGGCACATAAAGTTTCACAAGCCCCAGTGAACACAGATTGCTTAACACAAAAGCATTTTGCTATGCTCTGACACATAGAATGGAAAATAAAAATGATCAAGAGATCCCTCTGCTCAGCTTTTGGAATGAGAGATCTCCATGTCACTCTTCCTTTGATGTTGAGAACCAGGACTCTAAACCAACGTGGGCTTTCTCCCTTTTCTGGCACTGCCCAAGATCATTTTCTTAAATATCCCAACTCCAACCACTAGATGTCATGCAGAGATCATAAAGTAAACTGTCTTGGCTGCTCATTATATCTATCACTGCCAGTTTTGTAAGTTCAACATTTAAGGTGGTTTGGGGAAAGGTCTGATTGGTATTAACGGTGCTGATCAGTAATGATTAATCCATGCCATGTTTGCAGACACTTCTGACAAATATATAAATACTAAAATGACTCACCCCAAGTGTTGCAAAATCGTATCTCACAAACCTGAAAAGTTAATGCAGACTGAGCAGTTAAAGACTCTGAACTTTTGTCAAATTGTAATAACGTACTATTATATGGTAAGAAAAACTGCAATTCAGACAACTGGAAAAAGGGTGTTCTAGTTTTATTTTTAAAGATTTGGACTCAGGAGGCGTTTGGATGAAAAATTTGCTTGGCCATGTGCTAAATGAGTAAATCTGGTATAATGCTTAAGTTCTGTGAGTGAAATCACTGTGTCTAAAGTGCAGTGATTGTGAGAATTCAGGAAAGCATGGGGCATAGATCATTTGGAAGAGTTTTTGAGATGTTGTAGGTTTTCAGTCAATCATGTCATTTGCTTCAGTTATGCCCTCCTCATAATAAAACTGCTGTAAAACATAACTATGGAACTAGTAGAGGAAACATAACTTAGGAATGGGAAGTGAAGGAACATTCATACACAAAATTAGAGGTGAGGTTATCCTAAAGCATTGCTAGTTCTCCAGGAAGACAGAAAAGGGGACTCTGGACCATGAAAATCTTTGGAATTACCTTGGAAGGAAGAAAGAAGTTTGAATCATTTTGATATGTGACAAGAGATGCTTGCTGAGGTGCATTGGGGTACCTGGTTCTTTCACCCATATAGGTTATGTAGCATCAAACTTCTGCTTTTTAATATTAATTTTTAATTAGCTTACCAGGGGTCAAGTTTTCTTATGGCTTTTTCGTATGTCCTAAGTTTT
>CABHPH010109287.1:0-22664 GCA_902168325.1 Peromyscus nudipes | reverse complement strand
TGACATGTTCTTGGATTTGGTTTGACAGTATTTTATTCAGTATTTCTGCATCAATGTTCATGAGGGAGATTGGTCTATAATTCTCTTTCTTTGTTGCACCTTTGTGGTTTTTGGGGTATCAGGGTAACTGTAGCCTGATAAAAAGAGTTTGGTAATGTTCCTTCTGTTTCTATTGTGTGGAACAATTTGAAGAGTATTGATATTAGTTCTTTGAAATTATGGTAGAATTCTGCACTGAAACCACCTGGTCCTGGCCTTTCTTTGGTTGGGAGACTTTTAATGACTGTTTCTATTTCCTTAAGGGTTATTGGTCTATTTACATTGTTTATCTGGTCTTGATTTAACTTTGGTATGGGGTATCTATCCAGAAAATTTTCCATTTCTTTCAGATTTTCCAATTTTGTGCAGTATAGGTTTTGAACTATGATGTGATGATTCTCTGGATTTCCTCATTGTCTGTTGTTATATCTCCCTTTTCATTTCTGATTTTGTTAATTTGGATGCTCTCTCTCTTCCTTTTGATTAGTTTGGATAAGGGCTTGTCTATCTTGTTGATTTTCTCAAAGAACCAACACTTTGTTTCATTGATTCTTTATATTGTTCTCTTTGTTTCTGTTTTATTTATTCTATTCCTCATTTTGATTAATTCCTGGCATCTATTCCTCTTGAGTGAGTTTGCTTTTTTTGTTCTAGAGCTTTCAGGTGTGCTGTTAAGTCACTAGTGTGAGATTTCTCCATCTTCTTAATGTGGGCATTTCATGCTATGAATTCCCTCTTAGCACTGCTTTCATAGCATCCCATATGTTTGAGTATGTTGTACATTCATTTTCATTGAATTCTAGAAAATCTTTAATTTCTTTCTTTATTTATTCATTGACCCAATGGTGATTCATTTGAGCATTTTTCAGTTTCCATGAGATTGTAGGCTTTCTGTAATTTTTGTTGTTGTTGAAATCTAAATTTAAGCCATAGTGGTCCAATAAGATACAGGAGGTTATTCCAATTGTTTTGTATCTGTTGAGATTTGCTTTGTGACCGAGTATGTGGTCAATTTTAGAGATTTCATGGGGTGCTGAGAGAAGGTATATTCTTTTGTGTTAGGGTAGAATGTTCTATAGATATCTATTAAGTCCATTTGACTCATAATATCTGTTAGTTCCCTTAATTCTCTGCTAAATTTCTGTCTGGCAGACCTGTCCATTGGTGAGTGTGGGGTGTTGAAGTCTTCCATTACTAGTGTGTGCAGTTTGATGTGTGATTTAAGCTTTAGTAATGTTTCTTTTACAAATGTGGGTGTCCTTGTATTGGGGACATAAATGTTCAGAATTGAGACTTAACTTAGTAGATTTTTCCTGTGATGAATATATAATGTCCTTCTCAATCTCTTTCAATTGATTTTAGTTTGAAGTCTCTTTTCTTAAATATTAGGATAGGGACACCACCTTGTTTCTTGGGTCCATTTAACTAGAAAGTCTTTTCCCAGCCTTTTACTCTGAAATAGAGTCTGTCTTTGAAGTTGATGTGTGTTTCTTGTATGAAGCAGGATAGATCCTGTTTTCATATCCATTCTGTTAGCCTGTGTCTTTTCATAGGCAAATTGAATCCATTGATATTAAGGGAAATTAATAATCATTGATTTTAATTCCTGTTACTTTTTGGTGGTAGTGTTGTGTGTTTCCCTTCTTTGGTATTTGCTGGTGTGGGATTATCTATTGCCTGTGTTTTCAGGGATGCATCTAATTTCCTTAGGTTGGATTTTTACTTCTAGTGCTTTCTGTAGGGCTGGATTTGTGAATAGATATTGCTGAAATTAGGTTTTATCATGGAATATATTGTTTACGTAGTCTATGGCAATTGAGAGTTTTGTTGGGTATAACAGTCTGGGATGGCATCCATAGTTTCTTAGGGTCTGTATAATGTCTGTCCAGGACCTTCTGGCTTTCAGAGTCTCCATGGAGAATCAGGTGTTATTCTGATGGATCTGAATTTATATGTTACTTGGACTTTTTCCTTTGCAGCTCTAAATTTTTTTCTTTATTCTTTATGTTTACTGGTTTGATTATTATGTGGCAAGGGGACTTTTTTGGGGGGTCCAGTCTATTTGGTGTTCTGTAAGCTTCTTGTATTTTCATAGGCTTTCTTTCATTATGTAGGGAAAGTTTTCTTCTATGATTTTTTTTAATATAGTCTCTGTGCCTTTGAGCTGGTATTCTTCACCTTCTTCTTTCTCTATTATTCTTAGGTTTGGTCTTTTCATGGTGTCCAGTTTTCCTGCATGTTTTGTGGTATGACTTTGTTGGCTTTAATGTTTTCTTTGACTGATGAATCTATTTCATCTATCGTAACTTCAATGCCAGAGATACGCTCTTCCATCTCTTGCATTCTGTTGGTTATGTTTGCATCTAGAGTTCCTGTTCATTTACTCAGATTTTCCATTTCCAGCATTCCTTCAGTTTGTGTCTTCTTTATTGACTCTATTTCAGTTTTCAAGTGTTGAACTGTTTCCTTCACTTGTTTGATTGCTTTTCCTCAGTTTTCCTGGCTTTCTATAAGGGATTTATTGATTTCTTCCAATTTTTTGTTTGTCTTTGATTTCTTTAAGGAAATTTTTCATTTCTCTTTTAAAGGCCTCTATCATCTTCTTAAATTCATTTTTAAGGTGGATTTCTTCTGTTTCTTCTCTATTGGGATGTTCAGGTCTTGCTGATGTAGAACCACTAGGTTCTAGTTGTGCCATATTGCTCTTTATGTTGTTGAATGTGTTTTTGCACTGGTGTCTACCCATCTCTTCCTCCAATTGGTGTAAATGGTGTATGTGTCTAAGGGAGCCTCTTTTGGTGTAATTGGCACTCTTGGTCCAATGGGAGCTATTGTTTTTCAAGTCTTGAACTGTTTCCTTCACCTGTTTGATTGCTTTTTCTCGGTTTTCCTGGCTTTCTATAAGGGATTTATTGATTTCTTCCATTTTTTTGTTTGTCTTTTCTTTGATTTCTTTAAGGAAATTTTTCATTTCTCTTTTAAAGGCCTCTATCATCTTCTTAAATTCATTTTTAAGAAGACCACTCAGAGCTGAGGGACTCTGTGTCTCAGGGAGCAGCTGTGATCTCAGAGGATGGGTGGGTTTGGGGGTGGGTTGGGGTGAATGATGGTAGTCCAGTCTGCCTGCAGGAGTCCTGCCTGCCAGCCTGCAAGTGGGGCTGCAATGGGTGGGGGTATTGGGGTATGTGTTGAGCCCCTGGGCCTAAAGCCTATAGGCTAGAGTGATCAGCTAGGAGAACAAAGACCTGCCTGTTGAACCAATTGGAGCTGATGGAGTCTGTGTCTCCCACTATATATTTTAGATGGCTGGTGTACCGTATGTTTTGGCCAAAGCAAAAAAAAAAAAAAAAAAAAAAGTAAATAACCAAAATAGAGGAATAAACCATTTTTACTGTTTTTTCATTTGCACTTGTGTGTCTATGTACATGTATGCCACATCTGTGAGAAGTCACAGAAGATGGAAGACACAGCTAGAATGCGTCTGTTGTGTCCAATATGTGGCCTGGACCCTGTGGACAATGACAGATCCATTTACAATTCCAAGTGACTGAACTTGAGGTTTGAGGGGAAAGGAGGACTAGGGCTGTATCTGGAGTGTTGGTTGCCTCTGCCCCCCACACACATTTACCAACCTACACCCACAATGGCAGATGAATGGACATTCACAGAGCAGCAAAAAGCAGGAACTTGAAGATCTTGGGCAGAGGATGAGTAGAGGAGCCCCACATACACACACACACTCAAAGGAGACTCATGGCACTGGTCCTGTGCAGGCTGTCTCATTCCACTGCTCTTTTGTACAGCTGACTGCCACTGTCAGAGTTCTCAGCCTGGATTTCCAACATTGTTGTCAAATGGGACATGGAAACACACAGAGATCTGCTTCTGAGAACATTTCTTAAGGTTCTATTTAGGCTGAGCCTTAGGAAAGAGAGATTCCCTCAGGCCCCCACTCACCTACGCTTCTGCTTCAGCATTTCATTGAGTTGTGTTTACTACTATCTGGTTGCAAAAAATTGAATTACCCCTTTCTTCCCCCTTCCCTCCCTCCCTCCTCCACCTCATAGACAACAACCTGTAAACACAAAAGTAGATACATTCATCAAAGTGCTCTCTAGAATATTAACCCACACATCCTAAAACACCAAATTCTTTCACATCCAGGTTATTATTTAGTCCAAAGAAATGTCTTACCACATCCTCAAAAATGAAATCCTGCCCTTGGTTTCCCTGACAAATAGTCAAGGGAACTGGAGCAGCTATGGCTTGCTCAAATAAAACTACAAGAAAGGAGTCGGTCTGGTAAAAATGCAGAGGGGAGAGTGATGAATTACATAATGGAAGGCAGAGCAAAAGATATGCAAAGAAAATGTGCCAAGGTGGAGATGCCTCCTCTCCTGGCTGTCTGGGATGTGCACCACAGTGACTGGCTAGCTCTCCTTTGGTTTCTGCCAGTCTTCCTTTGCCTCCTAGTACTTGGTGTACTGAGTCACAGGCAAGGTGTACTGCAAGAAAACCATCCTACTGGGTGGCAGTCACATGAGCCCAGACCTTAAGAACAGCAAGTACCCAAAGAGCTGTACTGATTTTGCCAACTGTGTTCCCTCCTTTTAGTGTTGTCAAGCCTATTTCCCCCTCTGCTATACTGAGCAATAATTTTTAAGTGCCATTTAAGGCATTTCTGTAATTGTTAAGTGTCCATGTCATTGCATTCAACTTTCTCAAAAACAAAAGATGTAGTGTTGCTGTAATAGTTCATGTAGTTTTAAAACATTGTTCTGTATAAAAAGAATAGAGAAGAAAAGCAATCTACAGAGCATGGGGCTGCCAGTTAAAGTGGGAGAGCTTGAAGCAATTTTGAGGAGGAAAGCATGTTTCCTTCTCTCCTCTTCCCCTCCTGCCTCTGTTACCTCAGACTTCATCCTGAGGAACATGGCCATATCTTATGTTGCCTTCACAACCATTTTCATCATAGGTTTGTTTAGCTTTCTGATTCCAGAAGCAGAGTTCAGTCACTCTGATGAGATCTTAGTTTAGCATTGCACCCAAATAGCTCAAGGTGACATCAGAGACAAGAGCTTAGAGGTGTCTCTTCTTATGGCTGACTAGGCTCAGTGCTTGATCTAAATCCTAATCTATAGGATCCCTTATATGCTACTGGTCTCTCTCCCCCATTTCCTTACCCTCGCCCTCCTTTTAACAAAAAATAATTTATAAAGAAAAGATATTTTTCCCTAGAGTTCTAGGGGATGAAGTCTACCAATAAGCATTTCAGTTAGTGACTGGTGAGAACTTTTTTCCTTTCAGTGTGGTGCTATGAGCTCTATGTTCTTCAGAAGTCTGTTCTTTATTATTTCTATTAATACTACAATGAAATTAAGCACTGATCCCCATGTTTGCAATTGGACATATTTTCTAATTATCATTAGATAGAGTTTGTATTGCTGTGAGAAAATACCATGGCTAAAACAATGGGAGGAAAGGGTTTTTTCATCTTACAGTCCACAGCACAGTCTATCACTAAGGGAAGTCGGTGTTAGAACTCACACAGTGCAGGCACATGGAGGCAGGAGCTGATACAGAAGTCATGGAGGAATGCTGTTTACTGGCTTGCTGCTCATGGCTTGCTCAACCTACTTTGTTATAGCACCTTCAACCACCAGCCCAAGTTACCTGCCCACAGTAATCTGGGTCCTCCTGTATCAACCATCAATCAAGAAAGTGCACCAAAGGTTTTCTCACAAGCCAATCAACATCTTAGAAGACTAACATAATAGAGCTTCTAACCGATGTCAACAACTGAAACTGCCTGACTCAACATGACTGCCATGTGATTTGTATTGTTTGTTTATCCCATTGATGGTCAGATCTTCTGGTATTTGAACCTAAAAGATTCTTCGACATAACTGTCAAATATTTATTCCTGCAGTAACTTTATTTGAATTGATTCTAGATGTTGACCTTGATCTGGGTAAAGCAACTATACAGACTATGAGGATAAACTTCTATCTTTAAGAATTAGGTGGCAGTGGAGGATGGGGGTGTCCATTATAAACTTCTTCTCTCAATAGAATTTACTTGTTGATATCAGCCTCTTTGGGACTTCTGACTTGAAAGAAAGAGAGAAATCTTCTCAGTGTGCTGCTCAAGGGCTCCTGTGACTTACACATGCAGTGAAAATTCAGACTTAGCCAAACACAGTGGTTACATTCAGATCATGTGACACTGAGCTCCTTAGGGACTGCCAGGCGGTGTTCAGGAGGTATGAGGGGAAACACTCTCATTGCTGTACCTCCTCCGTCAGACTCTCCTCCTGGAATGGATTGTGTCGCTGATATTTTGAACAGAATATAATTTGCAGTACAGCCACTTTGGAAATCAGTATTGGTGTTCCTCAGAAAACAGTCTACCTTGGGAAGCAATCTTCCTCAAGACCCAGCACTACCACTTTGGGGCTCATACCCAAAGGATGCTCGATCATACCACAAGGAAACTTGCTCAACTATGTTCATTGCAGGATTATTCATAATAGCCAGAACCTAGAAACAACATAGATGCCCCTCAATGGAAGAATGGATAAAGAAAATGTGGTACATTTACACAATGGAGTATTACTCAGCTGTAAAAAAAAAAAATAAATGACTTCATGAAATTTGCAGGCAAATGGATGGAACTAGAAAAAAATCAACCTGAGCAAGGTAACCCAGATTTAGAAAGACAAACATGGTATGTACTCACTCATAAGTGGCTATTAGATGTAAAGCAAGGAATAACCACACATAGTACACAGCTCCAGAGAAGCTAGGTAACTTAGGAGTACCCTTTGAGGAATGCATAGATCGCACTTGGAAGGAAAAAGAGATGAGATCTTCTGGGTGAACTGGGAGTTGGGTAGGCAGTAAAGGGAGGGCATGGGGGATGAGAACATGAGGGAATGGGATGGTCATGTTGGTGGGGGGATGGACTAGGAGAGCAATGAAAGATTTCTCGATAAGGGAGCCATTACAAACTAGGAAGAAACCTGATGCTAGGGAAATTCCGAGGAATTCACAAGGATGACCCCAGCTAAGACCCCTAGCAATAAAGGAGATGATGCCTGAACTGGCCTTCTCCTGTAATCAGGTTGGTGACTACCCTAACTGTCACCATAGAACCTTCACACAGTCACTGATGGAAGCAGATACAGAGACCCACATCCAAGCATTAGGCCAAGCTCTGAAAGTCCAGTCAAAAAGAGAAAGAGGGATTATAGGGGCGGTGGGGGGGGGGGGGTCAGGATAATGACAGGGAAACCCACAGAGACAGATGACCTGAACTTGTGGGAGCTCATGTGTGGCTGAATGTTTTTCTGATCCTGCCTGGCTCCTGCGGCCCCACAGTCCCGTAGCTGCTCAGACCCAAGTGAACACACAGAGGCTTCACAGGAAAACTTCCAGCTACACTCACGTACTCTAGACCAACAGCTGGGGAGCCTGCATGGAACTGAACTAGGACCTGTGCATGTGGATGACAGTTTTGTAGCCTGATCTGTTTGTGGGACCCCTGGCAGTGGGACCAAGATCTATCCCTGGTGCATGAGCTGACTTTTTGATGCCCATTCTATATGTCAGGATGCCTTGATGTGGGGGGAGGGGCTTGTCCTGCCTCAACAGAATGTTCCAGGTCTTGTTGACTCCCCATGGGAGGCCTTACCCTTTCTGAGGAGACCATGAAGGTATATTGGGAGAGGTGGGGGATAGCAGGAGCAGATGAGGGAGGGGGAACTGTGGTTGGTATGTAAAATGAATAAAAAATATTAATTAATTAAAAAACACTGGTAAATTTTAAACAGCTCTAGAAAAACAACATGTTGTCTTTCACTACCCTAATTAAGCCCAATTAAGTACAGCCAGCCACATGGGCAGCCACCATCTTAGCTGAGGTTAATAAGAGAGGTCATATGACTTCACCCCCATCTTAAATAGAGGTGACCATGTTGGAAATGGGTCCACCAGGAAACATTAGGTCTCCAAGTTATTTTGGATTAGAATAGATTTCTATATGATAATTCCTGTTCTGTCCTAAAAACAAGGTTTATGAAAGATAGGATTTAAAACAATGCTGGTTTGCTGAGGTATTATAGCTGTACCTCCATGCATTCATGTACAGAGATTTATCTTGCTGGCAGCCAGATTCTGCAAGCTAATAGTAAACCCCTTGATTTAGATTTTTTAAAAACACTAAATTGTTTGCAATGTTAAAACTTGGCTTTGCCTTATGATAATATTTTAGGACCACAGCTGAAATTTAGAGACTAAAATATTCCTTCTGATCTTCTTGCTTTTCCTAACATTTGTAATCTGTAACAAATTGGGTGAACTGTATGTCCAAATTTAACTTATATATGCTCTCAAAGTTAAGCCTAAACAACATTTGTCTAATTCAGATATCCCTAACAGATAATTATATCCTGATCTTCAAGCACTTCAGAGATCTGAGAATATGGCATTTTAACAAATAAAAAAAAAATTTTAAAAACTTCTCATGACAAACATACCAGCTCTGGGCAATATCTTGTACCTCCTCCAAGACCACAGAAGAATTTTGGCCTGGAAGCTGCTTTAAATGTGGCAAAGACAGCCATGCAGCAAAAAACTGCTTTGCACTTTAAACCACTGCCAAGACTCTGCCCAGACTGGACAACAGGACACTGGAGGATCGATTGCCCCACTTTGACATGATACAGTCGGATACTTTCCACAAATTCCTACCCCACAGGAAAGCCTGTCAGATCTCCTGGGGTTGACAGCCTGAAGACTTGTAGTACCTTTGGGACTTCTATTCCCTAATGGCCCTGGAGAAACTTGGGACTACCTAGGTAGCTGGAAAAGCTGTCTCACTTCTTACTTATCCTTCTCAGAGCTGATGGCATTTGATGACTATTGTGGTGATATTTTATTTGTGCTGAAATGTGGTGATATTTTATTTGTATATTAATAAATAAAGTTTGCCTGGAGATCAGAGGTAATAGCAAGCCATTAACACAAAAGTCAGGTGCTGTGGGATGGTCTGTATGTCAAACATGTTGCTTATTGGTCAATGAATAAAACACTGATTGGCCAGTGGTCAGGCAGGAAGAAGTATAGGCGGGACAAGGAGGAGAGAATTCTGGGAAGTGGAAGGCTGAGGAGACACTGCCAGCCGCCACCATGACAAACAGCATGTGAAGATGCCGGTAAGCCACAAGCCATGTGGCAAGGTATAGATTTATAGAAATGGATTAATTTAAGCTATAAGAACAGTTAGCAAGAAGCCTGCCACAGCCATACAGTTTGTAAACAATATAAGTCTCTGTGTTTACTTGGTTGGGTCTGAGCGGCTGTGGGACTGGCAGGTGAGAGAGATTTGTCCTGACTGTGGGCATGGTAGGAAAACTCTAGCTACAGTCAGGCAATGGTAGCACATGCCCTTAATCCAATCACTTGTCAGGCAGGGTCTCTGTGTGTTCAAATACACACTAGGGAACAGCCAAGTGTGGTGACACATGCCTTATTCCCAGGACCAACCACAGAGACCTGGAGGTCTATACAGATAGGCAGTGACAAGTAAGTGAGGCAGCTGGGCTAAAAGCTAATGAGAGGGCAGAACAGCAAGGCAATAAAAGCCTGGGTAGACAGGAAGTAGCTCTCTTGGGAAGCTAGGCAGCATGGTGAGTTAAGATTATCTGGTGGCTCTCACAATTTCCCTGATCTCTAAGGCTTTCACCCCTATATTTGGTTCTGTGTTTCTTATTTTATAAGGCCATTTAGAAATTAATCTACAGACTATGGTACTTATAAACTGCCAGAGCATTGACTACAAATAGTTTTCAGAAGTTCTTAAATTTCTATGGATTTTACTGGTTCCCACTTTTAGAGACAGGTTAGCATTAGAGAGGGTATGGAAGCTTGCAGGCATGTTCAACTCTGTTCCTCCCTCACCCCTCAGGCTCCCCACTCCTCCACTTACTCAACCACTGCTGTTCAGCAAATTTCCTCTGGTTGTCCTCTTAGTATAGACTTTAAGGTATGTTTCATTGGTCTGAAACCAGGCCTCAGGAAAAATGTTCATAGCTTTTAACCCAAGGCCATAGCCTTTTGCTGTGACATCAAGATCTAAATCTGTTCCAGTTGTTTTACAGACACCTGCAGTTTCCTGCACAGGTCCATTTCTCTCATCATGCCAAGGGCTACTGGGGAAAGGAAGGTTGAAGCTTAATTTGCACAAGAAGCAAAAATCAGTACCTAGCATCCTCCTGATCTTGGTAATTGTCTCAGTATATATATTTGCCTTACTTCAGGAGACTAGCAGATGGTCTGAATGCTTACCTATCTGCAGTCTGTCCTTGGATGTTTGAGAAGTATCTCAGAAAAAAAATGCTTTTCTTTGGAGATGGACTTGACTGGACACTTGCTAATGGAGATAATTACAGAAAGGCACACAGTTCAGGGATGTTATCTAAAATACCCAAATAGTATATGCCAAGTTGTGTCCAGCAAATGATCAACTACATTGTTATAGATTCAAATGGGAAAGCTATAATAGCACACAAGAAGCTCACTGCAGGATACAGCGAATATATTCAAAAGCCAGTATCACCAATATTCCTTGAGTTTTGGCTTTATCTTCTAGAAGAGCCCATACTCTTCCAGGTATTAGCTTTTGCCATTGTCAGCTGAATTCCTACTTCATATTTCTGTGGCTTGCAGCAAATTCTAATTGGTTTTAATAACAAAAACCCAGAGCCAAATATCAGGTTAAAAGCTGAAAGATCAGAGAAGCAAAGGAGCAAGCCATAGCCACTAGAAAGATTTCTTTCCTCTAGGAATCCTCAGACTGAAAGGGGTCAAGCTCCTGTCTCCACTCCACCTTATCACTTCTTCTCTCTGCCCAGCCGTATCACTTCCTGTTTCCTCAGGAAACCCACGTGCTGGGGTTAAAGGCATGTGCCTCCCAAGTACTAGGATCAAAGACATGAGATCCCAAGTGCTGGGATTAAAGGTGTGTGACACCACCACCTGACCTCTAGTGGCTAGCTCCCTACTCTGATCTCCAGACAAGCTTTATTTGTCATAGCACAGACAATATATTACCACACAGGTTAGTTAGTTGTTTGCTGTGTGCAGATATATCTAAGCTATATTTCTTGTACTGAGTATCTACGATATCCAGCCTCCCTCCATATTCTCACCTATAGGCTCCCTCCATCTTGGAATCAAACAAAGAACTAGGACCAGAACTTTAAAGACCTCCTTCCACTTTCTGTTATGTATTTTACCCATTTATTCTCAGAATTCCGTGGTAGTTGATTTTTTTTAAGATCATTAAAATAAACAGTATAGTTTCTAAGATTTGACATAGACATGAAACAATGTGAAGATTTATTGTAAGAAAATCAACTTTAGTTGACTTAGGCGATTTCTGGTAGAATGATCTGAGGAGCAAGAAAGCAACCAGCTTCTCAAAAACTGCATTCTTTATCTCTTTCTGAGTCACATGGTATTTTAATCGATCCTTCCAGTAGACATGGTACTTAAAAGGTTAAGAGAAAGCGTAGAGACAGCAGGGAGGGATTCAGTGTGCTTCCCACTTCCACCCCAGGACAGTCTGAGCATCTTCATGCAGCACAAGGCATTTCATTGCCGTGGTATTGAGCTGTGTCATTTTACTTTTGCTGAGTGAAATTACAAGGTTAGCAAAGTTTATTTGTAAGTACTTATCACTTAAACAAGAAGCACCAACAAGGACAGATAAAATCTTGCCTTTACTGATTAGTAAACAGTAAAAGACAATTAGGAGCTTCCAGATGAGTACGAGGAGTCTTGTTCATCATTGTACCGCATAAACTTCCCATCACAGTTCTCTATACAACTTGAAATTACTCAAGGTTGGTTAATCAAATTGGTGAACCAAATAAAATGCATTCATATGCACAACATCTCAAATGGAAATCAGCCTTCCACAAACAGCTACTCTCTTACAGTAAGCAGTGTTTTATCAATTAAATTAGTTCTTTAACCACTTCATACATGTACATAATGCATTCTGATTACTCTCTACCATGCCCTTATCACCCTCCAATTATACCCTTTCCATCAGTCAGTTTCCCAGATTCATGGTGATGCGTCTTGTTTTATGACTAATTTAGTTTACTGAAAGCTATCTGTGAAACCAATGGATTGGAGCCATACATTGGACCCTGGTGGAGTACTAGTGGATACTTGACTAAAGACAATCACTCCCCTCTCCCAAGATGTATCATCAGAAAAGAGTTCACCATTGAGGAATAGGGCCCCTTTAGTCCCTCCTCCATCCATGCCAGGCTGTTAATGGGCATCACTCAGGTGTTTGTTCTCCTTAAGTTCTTCCTTGTTAATTTTGTTGTATTTGTTTCTTTGTGTTTTCCTTAAGCTCCTTGAATTTTGATGAAGTTTATAATTTTCTTTTAAATTATGCATCCTGGAATTCATACAGGGAATTCTCATTGGGAGACATTTCTATAGGCCTGATAGGTTTGGGGGTGAGATGCTGCCTTGATTTTTTTTTAAAGTTTTATTTTTTATGTATACAGTGTTCTGCTGCCATGTATGCCTACATGCCAGAAGAGGGCACCAGATCTCATTACAGATGGTTGGGAGCCACTATGTGGTTGCTGGGAATTGAACTCAGGACCTCTGGAAGAACAGCCAGTGCTCTTAACCACTGAGCCATCTCTCCAGCCCCAACTGCCTTGATCTTTTATATCATGGGAATTTGTCATGGAATCCCAACATGTGAACTTCTTTTGTCAGTTAAGTGTTATATGTGAGCAGAGCAGATTGGGCAAGAGAATGGTGGGTTCTGGAAGTCGGGTGTGGCTTATGTGGAATAACATCGGGCAGACACAGGGAGCAGGGCTGGTATGCAGGGAATGGGTTCTTCAAACCACACATTTTCAAGGAATCTTGATTCCTTTTCATGGGAAATGGTATTTAGAGACTGGAACATATTACCTAGGTCCACTCCTTGCTAGTGAAAGACTGCTGTTTTTCTTTTTTATCGTTGTATTGGTCAGATTTAGGGAATAACAGGTTAATTAAGATGATAAAAAACCTCACATCTGTACCTCTGTGTTGAGCTCTTCCTGTCTTTATCTGATAAAATGATGAATTTTAGGTCAGGTCTTAAGCTGAAATATAAGCGCATATGGTAATGTTACTACTCTTTCCAAATCCCCATTTCAAATTCTCCTTTTAGTAGCTATGGAACCGTTCAATGTCATCAAATTATTTGCTTATTTTCTCAACCTATGCAAAGATAATGGATTCTCAAATAATAATCCACACAACTATGAAATACAAATAATAAATTGCAAGGTCATTTGCAATTATTTTTGTCTTTAATCTGAGAATTCAATGTCCAAATTAAACTTTCTCAACTGTCATTGCAATAGTTTTTTTTCATGTTTGCATAGTTATAAAATTGCTGGTGAGAAGAAGTGCATTCATTTCTGTATATATTTTATTTTAAGGGTTTAACTATTTCTCTGTTTTAACATGTTTTATATATACCAGCACACCTGCAAATCCAGAGGCTGTGTGTAATGTGAGCTGTGATATGTGATCCTCATCCACATGCAGTAGATGATCCCTTACAGGATTTTCCCATGTACACTTCGTATCAAAAATAATATTTTATGAACAGCCACACATTGCTTGTTGTCCCTCAACTCCTATCAAATGGGACATTCTACATTTATCACTTCTCTTTCTATCTTCTTAGCATCACTGAAGTTGACTCTGTGTCAATTCATAAATCTCTAGTTTATTCTATTTTCCGTATAGCTGTTACTCCAATAAGTGGATAGAGTGTAGTTCCTTTTCCTTACTTATTATAATTTCTCAGACATAAGGAAATAAATCTATCATATCCATCATATCAAAAATGATTGCTCCAAACCCTTCAATTGCGTATGAACTTTAATTTTGATATCTACCAAGAAAAATAAGTTTACTTCATATGTTGTCACTGTCAGGCAGTGCTGTGGGATGTTCTGTATGGCAAATGTGTTGCTAATAAAACACTGATTGGCCAGTGGCTAGGCAGGAAGTGTAGGCGGGACTGACAGAGAGAATAAAAAGAACAGGAAGGTGGAAGGAGACGCGGCCAGACGCTGCCAGCCACCACCAGGACAAGCAGCCTGTAAAGATGCCGGTAAGCCACGAGCCATGTGGCAAGGAACAGAATTATAGAAATGGATTAATTTAAGATATAAGGACAGTTAGCAAGAAGCCTGCCACGGCCATGCAGTTTGAAAGCAATATAAGTCTCTGTGTTTACTTGGTTGGGTCTGAGCGGCTGTGGGACTGGCAGGTGAGAGAGATTTGTCCTGACCGTGGGCCAGACAGGAAAACTCTAGCTACAAGGTAGATTGATTCATATTGCATTCTAGGAGTGGCTGTTCCTGCCTAACAGGAAGAGTAGAATGGAGCAGTCCAGGCATTCTGAACTCTAAAGAGAGTTATCTAAAGATAAGAAAAATAGAGCATTAAATAGAATTAGTCAAACATTTGGGGTTCTTATCTCAAATGATAGGAGAAATTAGAGTCAGAGGATGGAAGTCACAGATAGGATGAAACAGTCGTAACACTGTCACTGGCAGAAAGGAGTGAAGAGAAGAAACGGCTGGGAAAGGAAGGATTGTACTGGAGCCAGGGGATCCAGGTAGTGCAGTCCCCAGTCAGTCAAGGTACTGTGAGTGTTAGGAAAGAGACAGAAAACAGTGAGGACAAGTGGAGGTCCCCAGCAGGAAGAGGGACAGAGGAGAACCCTGGGAGTTCCTTGTGTTGGGGAAGGGGCAGGCCTGTAAAGAGCCAGAATTCCCAACATCCTCCCCCAGGCCAACCCTAACATTATGCCTTCTTTTCCTTCCTGGCCACACCCAGGGACCTGAGCAACAAGCCCAGCATTGTCTTCAACAGCCACAAGGTGCCCAGAGTGAGCCCCAACAGGAACAACAGGACATCCAGCAGGTTCTGCACATGCCATGGCTGTTGAACAGCATGGGGCCTGAGATGTGCTCCTCCCCCTGTTTGTAGGATGTGGTCAATCCAGCCCACCAGACGCTGGGAAGGTGTCAGGGGGTGGGAGTGCCTGATGGCCCTGGCAGCCATTGCTGCAGACTTGTACCTATGGGCAGACACAGAGAGAATGTGTTACCAATGTGCTGTGCCAGTACATGGGACTTTATAACAGGCATACAACACACACACACACACACACACACACACACACACACACACACACGCACACTTTTTCTAGTACAGATCCATAGGTCAACTTTAAACAAAACTGTTGGCATATTCTTGACACTGTGTACCTGAGTCCCAACTAAAAGTTCAATAAAAAGTTAAAAATTACAACCTAATCAGAAGGATCAAAATTAATCCTGGAAGGGAAGTTTTTAAAAATGACTATGTCTGTAAGGATTGCACCTATGGTGCTTAAGGTGTGCTCACATTAGATATATTTGAACATGTGTGACATGATGTATATCTGATAAAATGAAGAAGACATTGAAACCTGAGTATTTAGTCCTGTTTGGTTGTGAAATCTTTGTGCTGGTTCGGCAAAGGATATGTGGGTCACCTATTTCTGTCTCTGTTACAATCTCCTTTGTGCTAAATTTGTGAAAAGTTCCGTTATAACAGGCCTGTCCTGATCCCTAGGAACAGAGTGGAAACTGATGCCCACTGCTTACTCTTTATATGTGCTCATGTGGGACAGACAAAAATAACACACATGATGGAGATATTGCAAATATTTCAGAGTCAAGGAGAAAGTAGTGTATGATGAGTGAGCTCAAGGACAGAAAAAAAATAGTGAAGTACATGTTCTCCTAAGAGGATAATGTTGGAGAGATGTGAAATCAACACAAAGACACTAAGGAGGCAGGGGTCAGCCACATTAAGGACATGCAGAGGTCTTTGTCCAGCTTTCAGTGACAATGGCTCTCATAGCCATGTATATTTGGAAGTTTGTTTCTCAGTCAGTGAACTGTTTAGGAAGGATTCATAACTGTGACTTTATTGGAGGAGGTTTGTCACTGAGGGGTTTCAAAAACCCCACCCCAGGTTCAGTCTTGAACTTTCTGCCTCCTGCCTGCATATCAAGATGTAAATTCTCTTCTATTGCTCCAGTTCCACAATGCAGACACAGTCACCACCATGATGATCATGGACTAACCCTCTGAAACTGAAAGCAGGGCCCAATTAAATGTTTTATCTTACTTGTAGCCTTGGTCATGGTACCTTTTCACAGCAATACAATAGTAACTAAGACAGTCCTCTTCTGATTCATTTGGAATTCTATAGGTATATGATTTGTCAGGGAGATTAGCCACCTTAAGAACATGCTATTGATCTCTCCTGCTTCAACTGAAATTCTATTATAGGTACCCAAAATATAAGAGATCATAAAGATAATGTGTGTATAAGAAATCATCACACCAAATCAGGTAGAAACACATTCTCAGCACCTCACCTAAAATTAGGATTAATAGCAAAGGAAAAGCAGGAATTTCAAGTATCACACATGTATTATAACACATCCCACAAAATTCTGTTTCATTGATAAACAGACTACGCAGACCATGTATTCATCCTAAGGGACCCCAGCCCCAGTGAGCTGCATACCTCTTGTCTTCTATGACTTCTTTCAGTGTAAGTGCAAATGTCTCTGCCTTGAGTGTCTCTAGCTGAACAGAAACACCAATTTTCTTTGCTTCTACTAGGACCATGTTTTTAGGTTGGTCTAAAAAGAAGGGAATCCCCACCATGGGTACTCCATGCTGGATGGCCTCCATTAGGCTATTTGTTCCCCCATGGGTGACAAAAAGACGAATTCTAGGATGAGCTGTTGCAAAAGAGAAAGATGGTCCAATATTTCACTACCAAAGTTTCAGATACCAGGTAAAGCAGCAGACCCAAGAAATACCAATGTGCTGGGGAGAATAGATTTACTGTTGTTGCTTTTGAGATTTGCAATGATGCAGGATGTGATATCCAGTCTTTTGTTTGCAGAAAGATGCCTTACTTTATTCAAACAACATAGGACCTAGAACCTAGGGACAGCTACAAGGAGAGTAACAAGCCAGGAAAGTTTCCTTGTCCTTCTACTCATCCTCATCTTCTCCATTGATGATATCTTCTTCACTTATCTCACCTCTGCCTTCTCTTTTTTTTCACATCTGATCTCTTATAAATCTTATTTCTGTGTGTTATCTGCTCTGATTTAAGAGAAGATTACAGAAGGGGATGGCAGACCAGGAACTTCTGTATTTACAGATCTTGACTGTTGGTCCATATTGAAAACTATCAAAATTTCTTATGATCATAAAGAAACCATCCCAAACTGTACCTCACTTAAAATCTACCCATATTTCCTGGAAAGCAAGTCTTTTTCCTATTGTGTAACCTGCGATTTTACTGAACAGAGATCTATGTGAAAATTTTCCCAGTTTCTTTTGAGTCACAATCTTAGGTACATAATTCAGATTCAGCCATTGAGTGTAGAAATGGTGGGTCTCCAAAAAGTCACACAGAAACAAATAATTTGAGAGGATATGGCTTTAGGGAATTCTCTGTTGCTCAAGAAACCAGTGTCTCCATATCGTACTGTGAGCTTACTTGGGTTGGCACTCAAATACCTCCCTACATCCTCAACCCTCCAATATTCATTTTGGAAATACCTGAGTTTTCAGTACTTTTCTAACAACCAAGATGTGTCTGCATGCTTACATTCATATGTATGTGTGTTTAAAAACACCAAAGATTTCTCACATCATTGTGAGAATAGCGGCAACAAATGATAGCAACTGCCCCAAGGAGTAGTTATAGCTCACATATTGGTGAAGATTGTGTTGGAGTGATCAGTGTTAAAAACTGTTGAGTCAAGGCTACATATCTATTTTGGATCTTGAGATTAGTTTGAGTTGAAATGGACAAGAAAGTTGCTACTATGGTCGTCTAGAGTACAACCTGATTCCTCCAGCAACTCTAGCTGCTTTTGCCTGCCTGTTGGAGTTATAACTTTACCTATCAGCAGCCTTTTCTTCTGCAAGTCCAAACACTCAGACATCAGTTATCTATTAAGTCCCAAAGCACATTAACAGAAATAAAGTAACAGGTCTAGGAGGTGCTTACCCAGAAGGTCAGTCTGGGGAAGCCAATCCATGATTTTGACATTTGGAGCCATTCTGACATCTTTGGGCCAATGAGCATCCTTGCATGCCCACAGCACTCCTTGAGGGAGGTGAGCAAAGGCACTGTTCATCTCCTTAATAAGTTCCTTGGTCTGATGCTGGGTTGCTAAGGAGCCCAGGGCCACAAGGACAAAACCTGAGTCTCCAAACTTAGTGATAAAATCCTCTAAGTCCTAGAAGAAATATAAAGGAAAGAAGGCAAAAAAAAAAGTGGTTTGTAAAAGCCAAGGCAGCTATGATATAAAACAAGACCAGGTATTGAATAAACTCAGGCTTTGGTTGCTTGTGTTCTACATGATAAATCTCCTTTCATAGCCCCTGTACAGCTATATCTAAGGTAGTTGCTGCATTGATTAGCAGCCAACTCTTCACCATTGGGCTCTTATGAATTGCTCTTCCAAGCAAATACATATACAAGATTTTATTGGAATAACTAATTTCTATTGCTTAAAATATAAGCTCTGGAGTAAACTAGTTGCTAAGGACAATTTTTGGTTTAGTAACTTGAGGTCCATCCTAACTATTTTTGGGATCATTTGTATTATTTTATATTCATGCTAGAAATATTCTATACTTACATATACAATAAGTATACAATATTTCTTCACTTACTGTGTTATAGAATGTCTTCTCTTCTGGTGGTGATTTCTAGCTTTGGTTACAGAGTAATGATATATTCATAGAATGAGTTGCGAAGTCTCCTTTCCCATGGAACCACCACAAATATTTATAAAGGAACTGGCATTAATTCTTAAGTGTTTCACTTTATTCACCAATTAATCTATAATATGTCAGACTTCCTTAATGGAAGACTTTATCATTGTTCACTCTAATTTAATCTCATAAGTTTAAGATTTTCTATTTTTTCTTGAGCCAGTTATGTTAATAGACATGCATAGAAATATGTTCACTCATGTAGACCACCTAATTTAATGATACATCATTTTTTGCATAAATCCCTTATAATCTTTATTGTTTTAAGTAATAGTAGGTAATTTTTCACTTTAGGACTTAATTATTTTATTGTTCTTTCTTATTTATTTTCTCAGTGACGCTAATGGTTTTCAGCATACTGCTCTTTTGATTTTATTGATTCTAAGTTTTTCTATTCATTGATTCAATCATCTACACTGATTCTTTTAAGCTCCTTTTTTTCTAGTAGCAGCCTCATTAATACTCTCTTCATTATCTGTGCCTTATATTGAAAGGTTAGGTTATCAATTTCAAATACCTTGTCTATACTAATGGAATAACAGCTACAAATTATATCCCATTTCTTGTTTTTATCACACTCCATTATTCCATTGTGTTTTGTCTCCTTTTCCTTGATATATAATATTTTTATATGGTCCTCTTGATTTTTCACTTTTACTTACACATTATTGATTTCTATCTTACCCTACTGTGATAAGAGATATTTACATTAATCCAAGATTTTGAAAGTTAATGGGGTTGTTTTGTGTGTGTGTGTATTGGGGAAGGGGGAGCTAATGCATAAAGCAAGGAATTTGTTTTGTGTATTAGAGAAGAATTTGTACTCTGCTCTTGTTGGAAAGAACACTCAGAAGTGGAGAGTTGGTCCAGCAGCTAAGAAAACTGGCTGTTCTCCCAGAGGACCACAGTTCAGTTCCCACATTGCAATCACAACTCTCTGTAACTCTAGCTCCTGTGGATCCAGGGTCCTATTCTGGCCTCTTCTGGGTACCGGCACAAACGTGATGCACAGACATACATGCAGGGCAAATACTCAGGCACATAAAATCACTTAGCCAGTTGGATCTCTGTGAGTTTGAGGCCAGCCTGATCTATAGAGTGAGATCCAGGAGAAGCACCAAAACTACATGGAGGCACCCTGTCTCTAAAAACAAAAAAAAAAAAAACAAAAAGACACATTTTGAGCATGCTCTAATATATTTCTAATAATTTAATTTAGCCTTTGGTATTATTGAAGGTGACAATGGATAGTCTTGGATAGTCTTTGTATGGGTAGTCTTCTCATTACAAAACTATAGAATGGAAGTCTTAAATTATTATGTATTTCTTCTTTAAATTCCTTACATTTTTCTTCATATTTTTTTATTTCATATTTTGTGCATAGATGACATATTTATGTGTGAGTTAACTATTTCACATATGTTAAGTAATATTTTTATAATTTTAAAGTTTGATAAACACAAAATTGCATTGATATATACAGCCTTTAACCTTTTTTGAAAGTTTTTATATAAATTCTGATTTTCCTTATATGAACAATCACCATTGTCTATTTTGCTTCTCACATGGTTCTTTAGGGAACATATATTCAAACACCCCATGAATTAGATTCCAGACTCTTTTGTCATGTATTACTTCAAAACATTTCTTCCTACTCTTTCATAATCCCTTGATCTCTCTGTGTGTTAATATCTGACCCATCTATCCAGAAGGTGAGGTTTCTGGCAATCACATCTGGATTTATAAATGTAAAAATATCTTCTACCACTTAATGATTCAGTCAGAGAACCCCAAACCTATATACTGTACCCCTATTCCACCACGTTGGGTATTCAGGAGACTCTATCTAAAGCCTATACCTGAAACCTACTTCAAGCAATTATATATATATATATATATGTGTGTGTGTGTGTGTGTATGTGTATGTGTAACAGGCTTCCAATAGTATGAAAAAGCTCCTCAAAATATTTGTTGTTTTTTTTTTCACAGGTCCGACCATTATACCAATGTAAAGATCTTTGTAAAGATCAATGTAAATCAGTGATGTATATAAATGATCACTCTCCAAACTCTTCTTTGGACCAACTGCAAGGAAGGGTAAGCACTATGGTACCCAACAGAGCCAGAACAAATCCATACCCTTTCTGCTTTGATCTGAACACAGGAGAAACATCACCTTCATTACTTCAGCATCTTGGCCACCATGTATAAAACCAAAGGTTTATACTCCCATCATGAGTGAGGAAACCCACAGTGACAGGGAACAAGCAATCTAACATCTTATCGCTCTGCACTTGTAAATTTTCAGTGATAGTGATTCTGAGCCTGCATAGAAATGCAAACTACATGGTAGCTTTGATGGTTTACAGTAGCTGGATGGAGTATCAATGGCTCGACAGGCTGGGGACACAGAATAACAGAAGCCATTCTTCTTGTCACTAGTGCTAAGTTCTGTCTAGGTACATGCCTTCTGAAAGTATTATCTGTTTCATTATGAAGAACCCGCCTCCTTAACACATACTAAGTGTATTGACATTCACTGTATATATATAAAATCAATTGGAAATAACAATACTAACTAAAGGAGTTATTCCACCACAGCCAGGAATAGAGAGAGACAAAACAAACTCACATTTTGTAATATCTAACCAGGTCTTCAAACATAGCATGGGGTACACTAACACTGTACTTTCACAACCCAAAATATGGAGGCTCAGAATTCTTCTGTTGTCTTAGAGTACTTCCTTTCAGGACATCTTTCCCAAGTGACAATTTCCTCCTGTGGTGGTTTGAAATAAAAGAGCACCAAAAGGGAGTGGCAACATAAGGAGGTATGGCCTTGTAGTAGTGAGTGTGCCCTTGTTGAAAGAAGTGTGTCACTGTAGGGGTGGGCTTTGAGGTTTCCTATGCTCAGCTCTGCCTGATGTCACAGCTGACTTCCTGTTGCCTGTGGATCAAGATGTAGAACTCTGAGCTCCTTCTCCAGCATCATGTCTGCCTACATGGCACCATGTTTCCCACCATGATAAAAATGGACTAAGCTTCTGAACCTGGAAGCCACCCAAATTAAATGTTTTCCTTTATCAGTGTTGCTGTGGTCATAGAGTCTCTTTACAGCAATAGAAACCCTAACTAAGACACCATCTAAGCACTGCAGGCCTCTGAATGAAAGATAAACTGAGGGCTAAGATTTCACTCACTTGAGGTATTGGTCTAACAGGTTTGTTCGTTAAGCCTCCCACATAGATGATGTTGGGAGGCACAGGATGAGCAAAATCCAAGGCAAAGTCAGAGCTGACAAACCGCAACTCTGCTTTCCATGGAAGGTCAGACAAAACTGGCTGAGAGCCTTCTGCAAAATGCTCCTGGATGATGCCATCATATTGAGAAAGTATTTCTCTTTGCTTCATGGATGAATCAAGGAACATCATAAAGTTCTTCACTCTGGCCCAGAAGTACATTTGGTCAGTTAAACTGGAACCAAATCCTGGGACAAAAGACAAAGGGCTTGGTAGCCCATAGTCTATAATGGTAAATAGAGTGGGGAGAAAGGCCACAAATTGTTTCCCAAGTTTCTCAGCAATCAAGAAAACACAAGGATCTGTTGCATCTAAAAATAACAGGTCAAAATTCTTATTCCTTAAGGAGTCCA
>CABHPH010109284.1:0-24267 GCA_902168325.1 Peromyscus nudipes | reverse complement strand
TTCAAGGCCACACTGGGAACAGAGCTAGGCATGGTGACACATGCCTTCAATCCCAGCACTAACCATAGAGGTCTGGAGGTCTGTACAGAAAGACAGGAAGTGATGTAGCTGGCTGAGAGAGGAAGTGAGATGCAGAACAGAAAGGTATACAGGAAGTAGATCTCTTTGGCTGAGGATTTCCAAGTGCTAAGAACATGGCTGACTTCTTTCTGCCTTTCTGATCTCTCAGTTTTCACCCCAATATCTGCCTCCAGGTTTTTATTAATAAGACCATTTAGCAATTCATCTTACAAAGCTAGTGCCCCCACACTATGGACAGGGCTCTGACTCTTTCAATTGCATTTGGTGGAAGAGTTTCCCTGAGCAAGATCCTGAGTTCCTTAGAGATTGCAATGTGAAGCCTGGTCCTCTTTCTAAAAGAAACTACAGAGCTTCTGAGAAATTTGTGATTGCATGCTCCTTAATTACTAGACAACGTTGCTTCCTAAGAAAACAAGAGGCAAATGCTATCTGTATATCATTGGGTGTTATATATTGCATACCTAGAATAAGATATTATAAATTAACAAATTCAGTTGTATGAAAATCCAACTAAGTAGAATCCTGGTCCTCCTTCACATATGATTGAAGCACAGATTCCACATCCAGATGCCCTTATTCTCATTCTCACATTCTTAAGCAATTTTGCCCCAACATGACGTCACATGAGTGATTGAGTTTTCTATATTTGCCAAAGGTATCCCTCCAGCATGACTATAAGAGAGAACAAGAATGAAGAACTTCTGCACAGTCATCCTAGAGTAAACCAGTCTGGAGACAGTATCTACACCTACATTTAAATTTAAAGCTCACTGGGAACATACAAACTTGTTGTTTGTTTGTGTTTAAAACCATGCAGACCTAATTTTATTCTGAGAGTCCTATATCCTAAAGCGGTGTTCTGGTCAAGCATACCCTAAAGGTTCAAGTGTTAAAGAATAGTCCCTGGATCATGGTGCTGTTCAAGTCAGACTCTCAACAAGATGACTTCCCCTCAAGGGTGATGCTGATCCCTTCTTTGCTTTTGCTTTTGTCTTTTCATTTTCTTTTTTTCCCAGTCATATGGTGAGCACGTTTTCCTCCTCCACCCTCCCTCCCATCATTATGTATCACACTCACCAGAGGCCCAGAAGCACTCAATCCTAAAGACTTAGATTTATTGTAAATGTAATTTTCTGCTCTGACTATTCACTGTAATGTAACTCTTCACTCTTCCCATCTCTTGGGTGTGATCCCATGAAGCAGAAGAAGCATGGTCACTAACCAGTCATGCATACAGTCATCAGAATGAGCTGAGACTGGAAGTGCCACTTCCTAGCTCCCAGGATTACATCTGTGCATCCAGGTTGGGTGCCTTTGAGTTAACCATGGGCCAGATGTACTGTACAAAATTTATTTCTAAACTTCCAGAACTGTGAACCTAGATAAAGATTTTCTTCTTAAAGTAATTGCTTTGCATATTTCTATAACAAAGAAAAGGTTAGTAACAGAAGTGGCAAATGGAAAAATTATGCCTAGATATAGAAAGAATTTTATTATTTAAGTTATATTATAATCATCAATAACTGAAGGCACTGCCTATCAATAAAATGAAATATGGAAATAAATAAATTATGGAAAATCCAATGAAAAGTATGCTTCATCTGTCAGAAGTGATGATGAACACTTGTTTCTCACATTAAGAGACTCAGAAGATCTATTTGGAAAGAAAAACGTTTTAAAATCATTATCTATAATAATATATGTGCTGTATATATCATCAGAAGAGTAGCATCCAAAAGAGACGATATGTACAAACCACTAGATAGAGATTTGCTTCTAAAGTTCAAAACACTTTACCCTTACTTCTAAGTTTAAGTAGGTTGCCAAATCTATTTCTGTTCTTCAGAGGCCCATGCCACATGCAAGAAGGATGCACCACTCAAAACAGTATAATAAAGGAGGAAATGGTTCCTCAGAAGACTAGAAAGGCTATCTCAGCCTCACAAGACAGTGCAAAGGCAGGTAGTATCTAAAATGCCTCCCAGTCTTGGTCATTTCACTTGTGTCTAATAACTCTCCTTCACATCATCTACTACTCTTTCTATATAGAAATTTATAAACCTAAATAAATAGATGGGCTATGATTTAAAAATTATCAGGTAAGATAGTAAAGTAGGCATAATTCTATTTCCTACTCTCTAGGAAGTAAAATATAAAAGAAACAGCCATATATTCCCTCCTTATATAGCCATTATGTAAGGAAACCCAGTAAATTCCTGCTGCAAATGGCATGAAGCAACAACTGATGGAGGCAAAAAAAAATGCCTTTCTAGAGGAAGAAATAGAAGAGACTCAGTAGAAGGCAACTAACGGAGCGCAAGTAAAGGACTCTAAGCAGCACGTCTGGTGCCTGGGCAGTTGTGAAGGTAGTCAACCTGGACACACAGATGTGGGTCTCTCGAGCTGGCAGCCACGCTTCTAATCACATTCTGACAGCTTAGGTGGAAGTGGTTAGACTGCCTGCTTCTCCCACTCTGGGGAACAGGACCCAAGACACAGAAGAGCCTCACTAAAATGAAGAGTTAGAGCAGAAAAATGACATTTGCATTAAATCTAAGCCCTCCCCTATCAAAAATCAATCTGGAGAAGAACACTTTGGGTTCATTTTTGAAAGCACAGACTTTTTCTCCAGAAATATACATTTAAAATGGCTAGGAGTGAAATAAAAGAACATGTTGGGAAAATCAATACAGAATTCTGTATAGATTTTCCTTAAAAGAAACAAAAGGAAACATGACAAATCCCAAAGAGCAGATTCTGCACCTTCCTGCGGAGTGTAATATGCTTGAAACCATCAGATAATCGTGAAGAGGAAGGGATCTGAGGCAGAGATAGATCAAACGGAAATAAAAAGGTACAGTTGGCAAAATTTAAAGCTGCACAATGGACGAGGAATATGGAATTAGACTCCCAGAAGCTGAATTAAGAAAGTAGAGCGCACATAAAAGAAATTACCCTAAAGCATCAAGAAGGGGATAAAAAGTTTAGCTTCTGAAAGTGTGCATACGGAACTGTACCACACAAAGGGAACAAGTAAGCCAGAGCAGCTATCCATGCAACTCAGAGAGAAAAGGGCTGAAGACGATAATCGAGGAACAACTCTGGCTTTCCTGACCCAGCTCTATCAAGTAGATCTTCATCTTGCAAGGAATGATGTAGTTAGAGTTTTTCTGGTCCCACCTGGCCCATGGTCAGGACAAATCTCTCTCACCTGCCAGTCCTGCAGCCGCTCAGACCCAACCAAGTAAACACACAGAGACTTATACTGCTTACAAACTGTATGGCCGCAGCAGGCGTCTTGTAATCTAGTTCTTATATCTTAAATTAACCCATTTCTATTAATCTGTAAGTTGCCACATGGCTTGTGGCTTACCGGTACCTTACATCTCGCTTGTCATGGCGGTGGCTGGCAGTGTCACTCTGACCCAGCCTTCCTGTTGCCAGAATTCTCTTCTCTGCTTGTCCCGCCTATACTTCCTGCCTGGCTACTGGCCAATCAGTGTTT
Organism: Peromyscus nudipes; assembly: GCA_902168325.1. Classification (NCBI taxonomy): domain Eukaryota; kingdom Metazoa; phylum Chordata; class Mammalia; order Rodentia; family Cricetidae; genus Peromyscus; species Peromyscus nudipes. Next base: position 20,681 of record CABHPH010109284.1, on the reverse strand, counting down.
TATTTATTAACCAATCGGAGCAACACATTTAACATGCAGAACATCCCACAGCAGAATGAGCCCCTTGCCAAACTGTGAGTTCCCCCAGCTTCCAGGGCACTGTGGAGTATCTTCTTTCACCAGCCCTGAGCCCAGCTGCAGTGACACCTTCACTGGCAGTGCCACCAACACTCTAGCTTCTCAGCTCACGCCCTGCTGGCCTCTTCAGACTGGGGAATCCTTACTGTCGCCTACCTTTCCACACTCAAGGATCCCTAGTCCTCTATTCTTGTCCACCTGCCTCCTCAGGCAGTTTCAGGGATGAAACCCTGTTTTACTGGGTTGTCTATTTTGTGTTTCCCCCTAAGGACAGCATTTTGTTTTGTTCTGTAATAATACTGCTGCAGTGAGCATAATTTTCTCTTCAATGCAGCATTAGATCATACATGGAAACGAGCATAACTCAACGTGGGAAGAGAGAAAGGAGAGCTGTTGCTCGGGAGAGGAGGGCTGGAAACCCTGAAACTTCATCATGATGAAACCCACTGTGTCCACATCATTGATTCACTGTGATATCTCAAGCAACCCAATTCCTGTCTCTCTCTCTCTCTCTCTCTCTCTCTCTCTCTCTCTCTCTCTCTCTGTGTGTGTGTGTGTGTGTGTGTGTGTGTGTGTGTGTGTGTGTGTGTGTCCTTTAGAGCAGGAAGGGGTATATGGAAATACCTGGAGGAAAGAAATGGAAGGGAAAACTGTTTTATTTATAAACTCAAAAAGAGAAAAAGTAAATTAGAAAAATTTGAACATCTAGAAGCAAGTTGAATAAAGGAAATGATTGCACACATAAATTTGAAAATGGCCAATAAATATTCTTAAAGTGTTCAATACCTACTAGTAATAACTCTGCTAGTCCCCTATGCGATTTTCCCATCCATGTAGAAGCTTTTATAACAATTGAAATAATAATTATTCTCAGTTTCATAGACTACAAGGAAAAGGAAATGGGCACTCTCAAACTCCTGCAATGAGAGTATAACTTAGTGCAAACTGCCTGGAGGGCAATTAGGCAGCACAGGAGAACACTTCAAAAATAGCACATACTTTGATGAAGGAGTTTTATTTCTAGCAATTTGTCCTAAGGAATCAATCACAGATGATTAAAAAGATGCATGTGCAATGCTTTTCTTTGCAGCATAATTTATAATCGTGAAAAATTGGAAACAATCTAAATAGCTGCCAATAAGAAATTGGTTTTTTAAAATATGGAACATATAAACTATGATGAAATTCAAGAGAGTGATTAGCAGCCTTGCAAGCACACAAGATGAAATTGGGAAAAGGATCAGGAGGAAAAAGGACTCTAAGTAATATGTAGAATTACCTGAATTTGTTTGAAATACATGAAAATATAACTCTAGTTTTATAGAGAGGAGATAAGTACAGAGAAAAGGCTGAAATTAAAAATGAAATTGTATTAATGCAGACACACTAAAGCAATACTGAAAAACAAAGCCAACATAAAGTTACACTCCCCATCAGGTGCTAAAGCATTACAGTTGCAATAAAATAATACATTAATTTGTCCTCAAGAATAATCTTATGGGCCAGTAAAATTAGATGCAGATACTGTGGACAGATTCACATGTATTCCCTGGATACATAGGCCACCAGATTTTAATGGAGAAATAATGATTTAAGATAACATTGAGAAAATTTGTGTGGGGAGGTTGTGGATATGAGTGCAGCATTGTGAGTTCATGTGTGCCTGAAGGCATGCATGTGGGCAGATGCATGGCATGTGGAAGCCAGAGATCAACTTTGGGTGTCATTCCTCAGGAACTTTCCTCCTTGTTATTTGAGATGGGCTCTCTTACTGGGCCCTGGAGCCTGTAGTTTAGACTAAACTTTCCAGCCAATGAGGCCAGCAGTCTGCCTGTCTTCACCCCCTGGGGTTTCAAGTACATACCACACCAGGCTTTTGCCATGTGTGCTGAGATCAAACTCAAGCCTTCATGCTTATGCAGCAAGTTCATTACAGACTGAGCCATTTCCCCAGCCATGAGAAAATATATTTATTCAGAAGAAAAAATAAAGATCATCCTTACCTAATATAATTCATAAAATCGAATTATAGCTAAATTAAAGACTTTATATATTTCAAAATAAGTAGAAAATATTATTTTCTAACTTAGACAGAAAATGTAAGTGTTCAGAAGTATGATCCATGGTCAAAATGATGATGGAATTGATTATGTAAAATTTAGCAGGATTTCTATTCATTATTTAACAACTTTATAGGACAGTATTTGATACACAAATAATAGTACATGTAGAACATATGAAATTGGCTCATATGTAAAATTTCTATATATTGTGTCTTCAGGACATTCACCTAGCATAATTAAAGCTTCCACCATTCAAAAATACTTTATAGAAATTTCAGATTGGTAGGGAATATTGATATCATCCCAATGCAAAGGTTTGGCATCTGGAATAGGCAATAAAATGTAGTAAATATGAAGAAAAATTATCCCAATTTAAAAATAAGTAAAGAATGTGAAGATTATTCATGGGCAAGAAACTTGTAAGTCAAGCAAAATGGGTACAGATTCTCCAGTTGACACTTCAGACAGCCAGTCACATCCAAGAATTCTACAGCTATGGATTTAACCCATCAGAGATCAAAATTATTCTTAACAGCAGTTTCCACTCATATTGACCCAGTAAAGACACTGTGTTTATACCATCCTTTCTCAATAAACATAGTATAGCTCTTACTTATGCAGCATTCACATTATAATGGGTGTTATAAAGTTATGTAGAAATGCTTTGTGGTAAACAGCTGGACAGTGCTGCTGTCATGAGGAGTGAAGGGACAGAGAATCAAATGTATTTGCACTGCTGCGACACAGTCAGCAGGTACAAAAATTCTATGGAACATTTTGGAAGTACTGAATATAAAATGTTTGTGATGAACTTTCAAATTTTTTGTTATTGTGTAACTTTCCTGACGATATGCTTTCAAAGACAGGTAACAAAATATTTAAATAAAATCAGACAAAGGAGTTAGCAAATTGCCAAATATAGTCATAAACGTGGTACCCAAAAACTATGATATAAGGTAAGATGATGAAGTATTCAAATAAAAATAACTAAAAGAATGTACCTACAGCAACAATCATACCAAACAAAAGATAATTTAAGACAAAGTACATTTCTAGACATAAGTGTCAATATAATGAAAAAAGATTCACAGAGTGTTTAGAGAAACGCTTGTGCACAGAATGATGTATCATCAAAATGTACAACAAAAATGACAACTACAAGAAGGAATTGACAAACTGACCTAGGAGGAAAGATTTCAACACAGTGTATTTTTTAGTATTTCATAAATCAAGCAAGCAAACTAACAGGAAAGAAAGGGTGCTACAGAAAATTAGAAAACATTAACAAATTTGTCTAACACATATATTTATGACAGTGTATCCAGAAGTTAAAGAAGATATTATCTCTAAAAGACACATGTAATATTTATACAAATGTGAACAGCATAAGGAATACAAATCAAATAAACTTGGACGATTTAATAGAAGGAAAATTAAGAGTGAAATGAAAAGAAAAAATTAAATACATAGGATATTATATATTGGAATAAAATATTTTATAATGCAATGTCCTATTCATCAGGGCTCGAGAGACTTAGGAGCTAGCTCTTTGAGGAGTACTCAATCCCCTCAGGGGAGAGTGGGGCAGGTTTGGGAGCAGTTGGGTCCAATGGTGTGGGGGCAGGGAGATAGCTGTCATCATGTGAATGAAGAAGGGATCTCAGAAGGAAAAATTAGGGGAGGTACCCAGCCAGTGGAGGAGTTTGGGCCAGGAGGTGGTGATTGAGAGGAAGGGCCTTCTGTAGAGGAACTCAAAAGAGCTTAGGTCTGTAGGAAAGCATGGAGTGGCCTGGAGGCAAGTAAGGGCAATGGGGAGAAGGGGGAGCCAAGATAGCCTGAGTTCAGTGGACAGCTTGTAGAGCTGCTGTTCGATGAGTCCATTGGCCCTCTCAACCTTTCCCGAGGATTGTGTATGGTAAGAGATGTGGAGCTTCCAGAAAATGTTGAGAGCTTCCAACATGAGCACCATGACCCTGGAAGTGAAGGCTGGCCTGTTGTCCTAAAAGTGAAGGCTTGAGCACCAATGGACAGGACCTAACACCATGATCCTCCCCACCCCTTCAGCTGCCAAGATCCTGGGACTTCCATGCTGGTACCATCTCTCCAGGCTCATGTGGGCACCTATTCATGATACATAGTCTGTCCAGCAGCTGGGACCCTCCACCCTCCGGTTTTCCAAAGTGTCCCAAGGGCTTATCTGATCACTCTTCCCATGGGTAGCCCGTTCATAAGGCAGGTATTAATAATATTTGTTCTAGCAACTTGCCTCCTCTGCTTCCTCAAGAAACAGATGCCTGAGGTCTCCAGGATGACAGTGAACTGGATGCTTCTTCACCCACACCTCCTGCTGAGTGTGAGTCCACCAACTTCAGAATCCCCCTCCCCACATTGTCCATGTCCACAGGAAGTAGCCAGACATGAACCCAGCATCCATATCCCCAAAGAGTCTGGGATGTTCAGGTGGAAGCTCTACCTCAGGCCCCCACCCCTCCCTCCAAACCCTGCCTCATCTCAGAAGACCCACCAAATGGTGACTCCTCCCACAGAGATGCTCAAGACCACTCCAAACTGTCCCCCAGAGAACAGACATGTGGTTTTTTGGTCTCTTCTCCCACCTCCTCTTTGGTGGCCAGAAAATCATCCAGGAGTGTTTTACTCATTAAACCTGGACTTTTCTTTCTTTTTTTAAATTTTTTTATTTAAAAAGATTTTTTTAATTCATTTTATATACCAACCACAGATCCCCCTCTCATTCCTCCTCCAGCTCCCCCCCAACCCCCCTCCCAACCCACCCATCATCCCCTCCTCCAAAAGGGTAAGTTCTCCCATGGAGGGACAGCAAGGCCTGGTACATTCAGTCGAGGCAGGACCAAGCCCCTCCCCTCTGCCTCAAGGATGAGTAAGGTGTCTAACCATATGTAACAGGATCCAGAAAGCCAGCTCATGCAGCAGGGATAGATCCTGTTCACACTGCCAGGGGCCCCTCAAACAAACACAGCTACACAACTGTCTTCCATATGCAGAGGATCTAGTCTGGTACCATGGTACAGGTTCCACAGCTGTCGGTCTAAAGTGCATGAGTTACTTTGAGCTGGGGTCAGTTGTCTCTGTAGATTTCCCCATCATGATCTTGATGCCCCTTGTTCATAGAATCCCTCTTCTCTCTCTCCGCCTGGACTCCTGAAGCTCAGCCTAGTGCTTGGCTGTGGATCTCTGCATCTGCTTCCATTAGTTACTGGATGAAGCCTCTATGATTACAGTTAGGGTATTCTCCAATCTGATTACTGGGGTAAGCCAGTTCAGGCACCCTCTCCACTATTGCTAATAGTCTAATCTGGGGTCATCCTTATGGATTCCTGGGAATTTCCCTATCACCAGCTTTCTCATCATGTCTCCCTCTATCAAGATATCTCTTTAATTGCTCTCCCACTCTGTCCCTCCCCCAGCTTGACCGTGCCATTCCCCCATGCTTTCATCCCCCATCCCCTCCCCTCTATGGCCTCCCCTCATCCCCAGTTTACTCATGGAGATCTCCTCTGTTTCCCCTTCCCAAAGTGATCTGTACATCCCTCTTAGGGTCCTCTGTGTTTCCTAGCTTCTCTGGAGCTGTGGGTTGTAATCTGATTATCCTTTGCTTTATATCTAGTATCCACATGTAAATGAGTACATACCGTGCTTGTCTTTTGGAGTCTGGGTTACTCATTAAACCTGGACTTTTTCTTTAAAAAGTTTAAAATATATATTTTTTTATGTTTATTAAATATATATAATAAACATATTTGTATGTTTATTAAATATATTAAGATATTTAATAAACAACCTGCACAACATAAATTTGATAATAATGTCAAATACATAATTTATGCTATTTATTATAAAACTTAAACTGTATAATGTGTTTTTGGTGGCACAGTACAGGTTATCTAATATTATGAAATATATTACAGGACATCAGTGAAAGCACATATTTTTGTACTTGAAGTACTAGCAATAATGATTAAGCAGAATTTACTAGCACAGATATACAGTGTTAAGAATGGAACAAACTACCAAGGCTGCAATGCTGAAGATATGGGAAGAGGGAAGCAACATGTCTGCCTTTCTGAGTTTTCCCTTATCTCCAGACACCAAGAATGCTGACATTAGCTTGGTGAAATTCTGAGAACTTAAATCTTGCAATGTTGAGAAAGTCAGCAACTAAGATGCTAATAAGAATGCCGAAGCTGCCCCAGACTGTTCAATAACTCTAGGATTCCAAAGGGCTCCTGGTGAAGATGTCTCATACTATGTCTGTGGTTTGTGACTGGAGACACCTTATGACCCTGATGGGGAAGGCATGCCTGGAAGCCTGCACCGGACTTTCCTGCCTCTGCTTCCTTGTTTATTCTGTCGCTTAGCCCACACCTTGTCCTTTGCTAGAACAGAACCTATTTGTGAGCATGACTGTAAGTAGAGGTTTGCTATTATTTCTTCCAGTAAACCCCTGATCTGAGGGGCAGTCTGGCATCTGTGAGTTGACGATAAACAATTTCCTGACCATAAATGTGAAAACTTATATGAAGCAAATTTGTAGACTTTACAGCTTAGAAAAACTAACCCAGAAAGAACAGATAACCTGAATAATTATACAACTACATAAAATTTTTGAAGTTTTACAGATCCTACTAAGAAAAATATTAAGTCAAATAGCTTTATGAGTGAATTTGCCAAAGCTTCCATGGAAAGATGAATTCAGAAACTAGTAAAGTAAGAATGTTCCCCATTATTTTACATCATCTGGATATGGTGTGTGACAGGCAGATCTAGGTTCTGTTTCCAAATCCATACAGCAGTAGGCTGAGTTTCCAGAGTAATTTACCTAACCTGCATAGTTTCCTCATCACCTGTACAACCAATATTTATTTGGTACCTTCTCGATGCCAGACATTTCTGCATACTAGGGATATATCCATGAATGTTGCAGATAATTCCCTTTGTCATGATGTTGGAGAAGAAAAGTTATGAATGGGATCCAGGCAGTGGCCACAGATGGGCTAGCCACTGAAAACTCAGAAAAACTGCACAGGAGCAGGAGGAGAGTGATGCAGGAGGAGGAGGCATAGCCACCAAGGGGAACAGTTAAAAAAAAAAAAAGAAAACATTAGGAGGAGAGGTTTGCAAGGTTTGGTCTTTAATTTTTTCTAAATAAAATGAATATTTGTTAGAGGTTCTCAGGCTTATGGATAGCATGACCTGGCCTGTCTCACAGCAGGAGTGTACCAGAAGAGGTGCTTTTGGCATTCTGTTGGGGGAACAGAAATAGAGACAAAGAAACAAGTAATCCGGACAGATGATGGCAGTTATGTGGAGCAGGTGGCATCAGGGCAGCCTGTAGACAGGTGTCAGGTCTGAAGAGATTTTTCCAGTGAAGCTAACTTGATTTGCTGAGGACTCACGTTTATAGGAGTCACAGTAAAGAGTGCCTGCTGACTCCAGGGTCCTTAAGATGAGCACATGGAGTTGGTTTTAAGTAACACAGCAGTGAGTGGAGCAGTTTAGGGAAAGTGGTTTGAAATTGCTTTGAGCTGTTTAAGATGCTTATAGAATAACCAAGTGGAAATTGAGTTAGTTTTTAGGTGCAGAATACTTAGAGGTCAGTGGTCAGAGCATAAAGAGAAATGGGCTAATTTAAGCCTGATAGAAAAAAATAAGAAAACCAAGTGAATACAAGTGTACAGATAAGCAGTGTGATAATGAACTTTGAAACTTTGTCTCTTTTCTTTTATTGCATTCTTATATAGATATACAGAAAAATGAAATGAACACATAATGAGTTATATGTAATGAGATGGAAGGTAGATACTGTTTCAAATTGATTAAAATTGCTATGATTAACCATCAGTTTATATCTAGAAAACAAAATTATTCAAAACCTTTGAATAATTCATTCCACCTCTCAGAAGAGATTTGTATTATGTAGAACAATTACATGGACAATATCCTCATTTAAGCATTGTATGTATTAGTCAAAACCCACAAATATCAAAAAATAATGGAATGGTTAAGCAAATTAATGACATTTGTTCACTAGAACTAAAAAAAGTTTATCGTAAATGCTGTGCCATATAAAGAAAAACAGGTTTAGTAGAAAACTATCATTAGTTAAAAATAGAAATTACTGGCCCGATTATTACCACTACATAAAAAATATGGGCAGGGGGTTGGGGGGTGCTAAGAAAGAAGTTGGTGTTGAGTGAAACGGCAGGGCACCACTCACGTTAAGATCAAGGTCAACTTCAAGCTCGTGTTTCCCTTTAAAATTGCACAGCTGAGACAGCCATATGATTTTTTTTTAATTAAAATAGTTTCAGTTTAGGAACTGTCATACTCAAGTACTTGGTGACGTTGAGGAGTAACAAAGTGAGACTTGGTTATACCTCATGACACAGCAGTGCAGTGGTCAATGAATATGATGAGGAACTGTTTCTCTGTCGGTCTAAAGCAGTGATCCCCAACCTGTGGGTCACGAACCCTTTGAGGGGGTCAAATGACCCTTTCACAGGGGTCACCTAAGACCATCTTACATATCATATATTTGCATTATGATTCATAACAGTCACAAAATTACAGTTCTGAAGTAGCACCAAAAATAATTTTATGGTTGGGGGGTCACCACAACTTGAGGAACTGTATTAAAGGGTCACAGCATTGGGAAGGTTGAGAACCACTGGTCTAAAGGTTGGACTCCAGCTTTGTAATTCTACAAAGTCAGTAACATACCCACAGTGCTGAAGCCTCAACACAATAATATGTACCATGAGCACCTGCCTCAGAGCCAGGCTGCTGCACCTGCTCAGAGACATGCACAGAGAAAGTGAACTAATTTTGTGCCTAATGTTCTCAAAGCTTTTACAATCTCCAAAATGAATCTTTATTGACAGCACGCCTCTTCCTCCTACAACTGAAAATACTAACACTAAATGTATGGGACACATTTAAGCAAAAATACAGTAGCTCATTTATGGCTTGAAATCTGTCAGTAGGGAAATAGCTAGTTCTTAGAAAATCCTCCTTGTCAACTGTTGCTGAGTGAAAAGTCACTTATGCAGTTAAGAGTGTGACTAAGAAAGGGGAACAAATAGATAATAAGGAATCCCTTTACTACCAGCAAGGTTGCCAGAATCAATTTTTGTAGATTGGCATGTGACTACCACAGTGAACCCCCGTAGAAAGCTTAGCACAGCTCTCTATCCCCGATACTCCTTTTCTCTCTTCCAAAGTCTCTGAGAATGAAAGACGAATGCAATGACAAGTCAAAAAACTGAGTGACTCAAGTCAAGAAGACTCATGTTGGATATTTAAATGTAGAGATGGTAAAGAGAAACCCTCACATGGGAGCCCTGAAATGACTAACCCATGGTGGCCCTAAAAGAACCAGTGGAACTAACTGGTGAGTGAGCAAATTTGATCCAACTCTTTTAAAGGCAAACACGGCTGTGTAAGTCCACTCCTCCAACTTGTCAGATCTCCTCTTTGTGCCAAACCTTTGTTTTATAGTTGTGCTTACATTCATCCGGAGACTTCTGGTTTCTGTTTAAATTTATTCCCTGGTTCTATGGGTGGCATAGCTTTTAGATTGCAGAGTTGACTTAGACCCAAGTTGAAGATCAGGAAACTCAACCCCCAAGAACAAAATAATCACATGTGCTCATTTCTGTAGAGAGATCCCAGGAAGGTATGCAATTAAGGATCTCCTTCACAGGGCTGAGAGTAGAGCGGAGAAGTGGGGCAGAGAAGGGCTGCAGAGGAAGATGCTGAGTGGATCTGCATACACCGAGCAATGAAAGCAAAAGTTTCCACACATCTGCACCTGAGCGGCTAAGAGGACCTGAGGCTGGAGGTAGAAAGAGAGAGGCAATAAAAAGCAGGCAGCCACAGAGGCAAACATTCAAACTGAGCTTATAAAGCAAACTGCATTAGGTGCAAAGTGCATCTCTTCCTCTCTTCTGGCTCACACTCCCTCCAGCCTTTCTCTTGGGCTTGTTAAATTTAACTATAATTAGATAACTTCACTATATTTTCTGTAATCTAATTTTTCTGAAGTTCTTTGGAACTCCTATATCCCCAACAACAACAAAAATGCTTTGCCATGTTGTTTAAAGAGACAAGCACACACTGAAAATTTCCATAGGAAAGTGCCCTGGAATTGTAATACCTGGCCCATGGATGTCCATGTGGTGTGAGGGATAGTATCCCAGGTATGCCATCTCTATACATCTGAATGCATCTCATCTATGTCAAGCTTGCCCATGCTTGAACCAAGAATGGTGGCTTATATCTATAATCCCAGACTTGGAAAGCTGAAGCAACAGGATTTCCATGACTTCAAGGCCAATCTGGACTAGTGTAGTGAGTTCTAGGCCATCCTAGGCTACAGGGTAAGATTTGTGTCAATGTTTCCCATTCCCAAGGTGAACCCAACATAGCCAACAAAAGACTTTCCACAAATATGAATCTACACTCACCCAACATGACAAACCCACTGCCCCAAACTCTCACATTCAGTTTACTCGAACATTTTGAAAGAAAGCAGAATACCATCCATGCACAACAGTGCCTACTCCAGCTAAGTCAATAAAATTACAATTGTTTCTTCTTGCCTGTGGAGGATGTACCCCAAGACTAAAAACACACATACCAAATCATGTAACTCTGCCCATGCCTTGTGTAGTATGAAGTGCAATAACAAAACTAGTAGCTAGGTACGAATGAAGGAGGGTCTCAGAGGGACCTACCCCTCCCTAATGAACTCTTGTCTATGGATGGATTTGGGGGAAAGTCATTGATTTGCATTCTCACCCACCAGGTGAGATAGCACCACTGAACAGCTCCAAACCAAGGTCACACAGAATGACTCTGGTTAAAATAAGTGAATCCCAAAACCAAACAAAAAGCCATGAATCTGGAAAAGTGACTTGTAATGAGGAGGAGGTTGACAGAGGTAGGATGGAGATGAGAGAGGGCAGAAAGTAAGGATGTTGAGAATGCATCATATATGTGTATGAAATGAAAAGTAAGAGTAATCAGAATGCATTACATACATGCATGAAAATTTTCAAAGAAAAACTTAACTGTCAAAAACTAGTAAATAATTATTTTCCTTTCTTCACAGTTTCACAGATTCAGGATTTGTTCCAACCATAGTTCCTGTGGCTTCTCTTTGGTACATCAGATTTACCAGCATTGCTATTCCTGGGTTAGGATAGTGGAATTAAATAAATGGGGGTTGTTCAAGCAAAAGCACTGCACTACCATGGTATTCAGTTGGGTAACCAAGGAGCTCATTGGTTGACCAATCAGCAGGTAGTGTATACTATGTGAACATACTGAGCAGAGAGACAAGTGGCATCCTACACCACAAAATGGAATGGTGAAAGAGTTCCTCGTGTTACTCAGAATATTGCACAGCTTTATTACTAGAAATGTCCACTTAATATTTCAAAACTATGATTAATCTTGGGAAATGAAGCCACAGATAAGAAAGAATCACTATATTTGTTAGCTAGCACCTCCTAATCCCTTCTTTATCACCATCTTAACTCGTGTGTTTACTCCCAACTATTTATTTTCCTAGTCAAAACTGATTGGCCAGCGTTTATTTCTGGCTTCACTATTCTGTTCTATTGCTCTTGTCTGTCATTGTTCCAGACCATATTGTTAAGACTATGATAATTTTGCACTATAATCTTAAAACAATTTTTTTAGGTTTTCCCTGCATAGGATCCTACCATCTGCAAACAGATATTTCCTTCTACTTCATATCTAGTTTGAATGAATTCTTTTTTTTAATCAATTGCTCTTATTGGCACTTTCAATATTGCATTAAGTAGAATTAGAGAGAGAGTGATCATCCTTACCTTGGACAAGATCTTAGAGAAAAAGTTTTAGTTCCTCCCCATTGGTCATATTAGCTGTGGGCTTTCCACAAATGACTTTTATTTCATTGACGAAATATTTCTCTATTTTTTGAAATATAAAAGTCTATATTTTAACATATATAAATGGGTGTTGATCTTTATTATATTCTTTTTCTGCATCTGTTGAGATGATCATATGATTTGTTTGTCATATGTAAAAATCAACAACAAGTAAATCCCTTGGATAAATGAACTAGCCCATGGTGTACATTCTTCTTAATGAGCTACTGCATTGTGGAGGCCCACAAATGTTTCCTAGTGAGGTCTGAGCTTCCTTTACCCAGCAGGTCTGCATTAGAGGATTGCTTGACCACTTGTGTGGTTACCGGGTGATTGAAAAGAGTCTGCACTTGGCTGTGCTAGGGGGAGGTATTTTGCTCCACCCCTTGGCATTTCTATAAATGTCCTTTAGAAGAGACAGAAGGGGGTGGTGGATATTGATCCAGGCCCTCCCACGGCTATCCTGTGTTTCTATCTGTCTCTCTCCCCTTTATCCTTCTATCTAAATATTTCTCTCTCCTCCCTCCTCAAGAGTACCCTGGGGAAAAGTTGGAGCTGGCCTCCCACAGAGAAGTGGGTAGGTTCCCCCACACTGGATCCAGTTTGTGTGTCACTGGAGACATCTGATGTGTCTGTGTACTAGAGATCCTAGGCACTAATGCTAGTGTCATATTTCTATTTTTTTTTTGAGGAACTTAAAGATTCACATTAAATTTCTGTGAGCACTTGTTAGAATTTAGCCATGAAGCTATCTGGTCCCAGACTTCCACTTATTAAAAGGATCCTAGTAAGTAGTGCTTCTGTCTCCTTTGTTACCCGTCTCTTCATGTTTTCTGTTTCTGGCTGATTTGTTCTCAAGGAAGTTTTATGCTCCTAAAAACTGGTCTACTTCAAATTTCTTGGCATGTAATTGTTCATAATAGTCCTTTTTTGTCCTTTGTGTTTCTGAGACATCTATTTTAATACATTCTTTTTTATTTATTTGAGTTTAAGTGAAATTTTCTGATTTTAATAGTTGTCTAGGATGCTAACAACCAAGTGAACTTCCTTCCAGACTTTGGTGTACTTTCAACATCAGTTAACACAGTGATTTCCCTTGTATCCATCCCCAAGGAAGGTCTTTCCAAGTTTCTAGCCCAAGCACAAATCCAACAAGTAAGAGACTGAATATGCTTAACATTAGTCTTTTTCATTACCTGTAGACACTAAACAATAAGGAGCTTCATGGACAAATGACTTGGGGATTATCCTTAGATTACCATCTTTAAATAAACATATACATAAAGCTGACAAACAGATTAGGTGATTTTGTGTCTCTTAGACTAGTAATCCACCAAGGCTGAGAGTTCAAAATGCTGCAATGTCTTAATTGTTGTAATTTGAGAAAGAGGTAGTAGTTGAAGGTGGTACATTCAGAGGGAGTTATTGCTGCCTTATATTAGGACATGGAGAAAAAGCATGGAACTTGCTTTCCCCAAAGCACTTGGAAATTTTAAGCAACCTCCAAGTGGGTTTCAAAGCCTCTGTTATTTGACCAACCTCTTAGTGAGCTCTATGCAATAAAGACCTATTGTGCTCCAAAGTTGACCCCCTGCTCCATGGATAACTCAGTACCCAGCCAGCCAAAGGGAGAATAATATTTGTGTTTGGCAGGTCATTGTCTGAAAGCTTTGATTTGCTTTCTAATTTATAGAAATTAAATCTATACATAGAATGCAAATGCCATAAGGTACACATATGATATATGATGCATTCATGTGTACATAAACATGCATATCTGCGTAGACTATAAGTGTGCATCCATATCTATACATATACATACCAAAAACAGGATCAGCAGATTGGCCAAAATAGTATTTCCTGTCTGTTCTTGTTTGAAGAGTAGCCACCCCTTTTGACACTAGCAGAAGTCCTAATGTAATTTTTAAAGGGACTGAAAACAGCAAAATCTCTCATAGATAAAGGCTTGTTGATTTCTGTCTGTGCATGGATCCAAACAATTCTAATATTCAGTTAATAGTGAGAGCACAGAAGTGTACCACAGAAGTGTCAGAAGTTGGCCTAATTCAAAACAGAAAATAAGCTATATAAGTCTGCTACAAGTATTTAGGGTATCGCTGTCTTTCCCTTGATGAAACAGGTCATGCAAGGGAGGTATCTATTTATTATTAAAAATTTGATCTCTAATTCAACATACAGGTATTGTTTTCCACTATAGCTGATGATGAGCCTAAGCAACAAAATTATAACAAAATGATTCACGTCAGGACTAAAAGAGTTAGAGGTAACAGTCTAGGAAGAAATATCAGGAAGAGCAGTGTGTGTGTGTGTGTGAGAGAGAGAGAGAGAGAGAGAGAGGAGAGAGAGAGAGAGAGAGAGAGAGAGAGAGAGAGAGAGAGGAGATGGGTAGCAAGAAGAACTCGCATTTTTCAGTCTCAATAAAATACTGGGAAATAAAAGAATGATGATACCATCAAGAATAAAAGATTTTAAACAAAATAATGTGTCTTTGTATTTGAATGCAGCTCAGTATGATGCTGGTTCACAAGAAACCAAGGGACAAAGTTGGTGTATTTTTATCTTTAAGATGTACTTTAATTCTTTCAATTAATTGACATGAATGATAGCTGTGGATAGCTAATGAGCTGCAGATGTCCTACTCCAGAATGGCAAACAGGGAAACATGGCTTATCAGTTCTACCCAAAAAAAGATAGAGTTTATCTCCCTAGCTTTTCTCATAAACTCTGCTGTCTTTGTGAAATATCTCTGGCTCCATCTTCAGAGAAGTAATGTGTGTGCAGCCTTGAGAGCAAGGCAGATCTGAGAAGGCAAAGGCCTATTTATCAAAGCACTCTGAACCCAGCCTTCCTCATCAAGGCAGACCAGAGCCTCAACTGTCTCATTCCCAGAGAGACTTTATTTCCTAACCATGGCTTTAAATGTCATAATAATTCTTATAAGCTGATAATATATTTGTATCTAAGATAAATGCATAAATTCTTTGGAAAGAACTTCTATAGTGAGGGATATTTTTGAACACTGTACATTCCACCAGAGATTACTGGAATGCCTTAAAAATGGTAGAAAACAGCAAAGGGGGCTATAATCACTAGATAGAAAGCTTAAGTATCTTAGGGTTGTCATTAATTATATTTTATGGCCAAATCAGAAAGTACAGGAGTCCACTCCAATTCAGAACTACAAAACAGATGTATTCCCTGTATCCTACACAAGACATTAGGTCCTGAGGATACACCAACCTGCTGAATGGCTGCTGCAGTCCAGATAACAAGTAGCAGCTAGGAAGGCCAGGCTGGCTCACATAGGAATTGGATGTCAGTCAGTATTCTGTACAGATGTGACTTCTAAGCGATTCTGACTGACATCATGACAAGTTGCTGCATCCAGCCAATCCTGAAAATTGCATGAGCTTCTATCTCCAAGATTCTCAGGTTTTGAAACAAGGAGCAGGTTATTGTTCAAGGTCAAAGAATCAAAGAGAATGCAAGTCTTGGTTTTCTCTTCCTTTCATGAGGCCCATGTTGAAACAAATTTAAACTGTGATGCTCACAATTATGGGGATAGCGTGGCTTTTAGTAGTACCTCGTATAACAGTGCAGGAAATTTTTATAGGCTGTCTTTAAAAAGCCATCCCACGGCTTTTTAAAGATATGCTATGTCCTTGTGATTCAGCAGCCACTCACAAGCAAGAATGAAAGTGCCTGATGTCTTCTACTTCCAATAACCAAAATTTGAATCTAAGTGAGCCAATACTTATATTATTTAGGGTTTTCTACAAAAAAAAATAATTGAAGCTCCTTAAGTATTTAGCAATGGTCCAGGAAATGTAATGGACCAAGTTCAGATTTAGCAGGCTATTAACTGAGTTCTTGATAAAGATTCAAATACAAAATGAAACAATGCTTCTGGATATCAACCCCCACATACAACCCTACTTACCAGCAGGCAGGGAGGGGATGTTAACAGTCTATCTCTCTGTGTCATCTTATCTTTCAGTTTATGGGGAAAATCTTTTAAAGGATGGTGAGCTCTCTGAGACAGCACAGGAGATAAGCTTTGCTTTTAATTCTTCAGCTGGATCATTATTTCTGAGAATGTCACCACCATAAAATGCCAATCACTGAACATAAGAAGAAAGAATTATTCACAAGTTGTTTAGGTCACTTTTAGCTCAGATTTTTTTTATCTATAATGCTGCCTTGAAAACATTCTCATTCTATTTTAAAAATGTCTTTGCAGTCACAGAAGGCTGTAGACATGCCTGCCGCTGGCTGCTGTGAAGGGAAATACAAATTCTGGCAAACCGCTGCTTTCATCTAGTCTTTAAACAATGAGGCTACTTGGAAATTCTCATAACAACTTGGGGAAAGTTAAGACTTGTCCCCAAATTCAGAAGATAAATTTAGTTTATTGCCTAAATAAGTCTGGTCATAGCCACTCAGATCCCCACAGAAAAGACAAACCCAGTGTCAACCCAACCTTCATGAATTTAGATGACAGAGCAAATGCCATGCCTCTCTGGTGAAGCCAAGCCACCATTCACATCTGATTTCTCCACCGTCCTCTGTGAGAAACAATAATTGTGCCTGACAATTTAAAACCATGACTGGGGTCAGGAAGGAAGAATCAATTAGATTTCACAGTGGCATCCTTCAGATTTCATGGGCTTTTGTTTCCCTGGACTAACTTACCTCCCTTTGCAGCTGGATTCTCACCAAAGTTATCGTCAGTTGACAAAACACAACAAATAAGGGAAATTTCACAAGACCCTGTCTGAATACGAAGCGCTACAGGCAATCAATGGTTGCCCAGAAGAGAATCAGTCTTCTCGAGGGATGAGCCCCTTGATAGATTATTCAATCCCAATTTGTCAGCCCTTAACATATGCACATAAGAACAGTATTACATGGACTCTAAGATATGTGTGTTATAGTTTCATATATATGTATGTATATATGTATGTGTGTATATATATGTACATATGTATATGTATCAAAAATAATTAAAGAAGAAGATTTCATGAATTTGAGAGGGAGTGGGAAAAGATGGGAAGAGTTGGAAGTAGAGAGGGTTAAAAATGATAATAGAGTACCTGTGTATACAATTCTTTAAAAAAATAAATTTAAAAATTATCCCTCTCTGCCCAATTTTACTCACAGTCTACAAACAGGTCCCATTGTAACCACATCTTACTTTGATAGTGCCATAACCTTCCGTGGATGGTAAGAATCTCTCTGTTCTTCTCAATCGTCTGTGTCTTTCATATGGGAGAACCAAGTGATAGCTCAGGATAGCCCTTCTGTCATGCTTTCACTGGGAACATCCTGCAAAGCTAATGCTTCTTCCTCTCACACTTGCAATTGCAACTCTCACATCAGGATGCTCTGCTGGCATAGAAACAGGATGGAGCAAAAAACAATGAAGATTAGGTGTGAGGCAAGCTCATTCCAGGAAAGCAAACAATACATTTAGTTCATAGAGTAGTCAATCTTACTGTTGGATTCTATAACGATTTGCTTTGTTTTATTTTCAATTATGTATATGAAAGTATATGCGCAGGTGTCTGCAGACGCCAGAAGCATTGAATCTCCCTGGAGCTATAGTTACAAGTGGTTATGAACTACCTAACATGTGTGCTGGGATTTGTCTCCTGTCCTCTGCATGAATCTGTACTCCTAACTGCTGAGTCATCTCTCCATTCTCTTACTGTAGTTTTGTTTTTCCCATAATTAGATTATAATATCCTTGAAATTGATCGCTGTATAAAATAGCATATATGGTTCCATGAGCATTCCAAACAAATATGTGATTTTGGCTGGCTTTTTAATTAAATTTATTTCTCCCAAGAAATACTTCAATTTTTCAAACTTTCTTCAAGGGTTCTTC
The DNA here is from genome assembly GCA_902168325.1 of Peromyscus nudipes. Lineage (NCBI taxonomy): Eukaryota > Metazoa > Chordata > Mammalia > Rodentia > Cricetidae > Peromyscus > Peromyscus nudipes. Next base: position 2,676 of record CABHPH010109284.1, on the reverse strand, counting down.
CAACACAGTGGTTTCTGGTATTAAAAATTCTCTCTCCTTGGAAATCACTTTAGGTGTCTACGGTATTTTGCAAGGCACCAATTTAATCTCTGTATCTGAGGGAAAGTTTCCAACACAATACCCAGATCCTAAAAGGGTCATATATCCTGCTTTATGTAAATTCTCATCCAACCATCAAAACATACACAGAATACAAAGAAAGCAGTATCTCAAGTTATTTTGAAGGTCTGATCGGTTTGTCTTCAACATAACTAGAAGCAAATTCTATTCTAATTATAAATGGGCTAAAAACTGTCACTGTTCTGGGAAGCCAGGGTACTAATAAGAACTGCCCTCATCTGGTTTCTAAAAATATAGGGCATTAGCCCATGGCAAAAGGTAAACCGCTGTATAGGATAATGTCTTATACCCCAAAAGGGGCTCAGGCCTCTGTTCCAGTGATGGCTGTCCTTGAAGACTTGGGCTTTTCAAAATTCCTCCATAAAAGACTCACTCAGATAACACGGATGAGTACTGAAGCACCTCCAGCGGGGCAGCGGAAGGTTTGCCAATGTGGGAAATATGCCTTTATATATATATATATATATATATATATATATATATGACTCTTCAAACCACATCTTTGTAGTAATTATTGTTAATGAGAATGCTTAGAAAGCCTAGGAATTTGCTGTTATCAGCCTGGACTTTGCAATTCCTAACTTAGAAAAACATTTGCCTTACATGTAGCAGACATGACTCAAGGGTGCTCACCTAGAAGCCCCAGCTTGGCTCTGTAGTTAGGATAGCCAGGATGCTTACATACCATACATAACACCTTATCATAATACCCTGAAGACTATTGACTGGGTCTAATAATCCTAGCCAATGCACAGGAACCACCCTATGATCTTCTTAGGTCCCTTAGTCACCTTTCCAGATGTGCCTTCAGAAGCTGCCAAAAAGCAAGTATATACAGTGCTATAAAACACTTTGAATATCTCTCTTTGAGAAGTCCATACCTGTGGTGGTATTGTGTTCCCCAAAATATTGTGCACCTTAATAAACTTATCTGGGGTCAGAGAATAGAACAGCCACTAGATACAGAGGCTAGAAAATGATGGCATACACGCCTTTAATCCTAGCATTCCAGAGGCAGAGATCTGCCTGGATATCTGAGTTCAAGGCCACACTGGAAACTGGTAGGCATGGTGATTCACATGCCTTTAATCCCAGGAAGTGATGGCAGAAAGCAGAAACATATAAAAGGTGTGAAGACCAGAAACTAGGAGCTTTTAAGCTTTCAGGCTTTTGAGCATCAATTCAGCTGAGATTCATTCTGGATGAGAACCCAGAAGCTTCCAGCCTGAGAAAACAGGATTAGCTGAGGAATTGGCAAGGTGAGGAAGCTGTGGCTTGTTCTGCTTCTCTGATCTTCCAGTGTTTACCCCAATACCTGTCTCCAGGTTTGTTTCTACTAATAAGACGTTTTAAGATTCCTGCTACACATACCCATACTTTTAAGAGGGTCTTACCTTCTCTCCTGAGTGCTCCTTTCTATTGATCCCTATGCTTAAAATCTATTTAATAACTCCAACTCTATTAATTTTTTAAAAATCTGCCCATTCTATTATTTGTAGCTGACAAAAGCCCTTTGTTACATAATGTACATTTGGTTATTTTACTCCATTTTGAAGGAAACAAAACATGCTTGCAGTCAAAGGGTTACATGTAGACTAAATATAGATTCTTCCTGGGGCTTATGCAGGGTCGCTTGGCTCGGCCTGGGAGGAGGGGAATGGCCCTGCCTGGACTAAGACTACCAGGTTGATCTCAGTCCTCGGGGGAGGCTTTGCCCTGGAGGAGGTGGGAATGGGGGGTGGGCTGGAGGGAAGGGGAGGGGGGCGGGATGGGGAGAACAAGGGAATCTGTGGCTGATATGTAGAACTGAATGGTATTGTAAAATAAAATTAAATTAAAAAAAATCACAAACTAAATATATATATATATATAGATTCTATTTCATACATTTATATAGATAAACCCCATTAGAAGAATTCTAAGGTGTATTGTTGTGTCTCCTACTCATTTCATGAAAATTAGATAATTCTGACTTTAGCTAAGTGACACTTTCTCCACTGTGACACTATTGACATTTTAGGCCAGATAACTGTTACTAGGTCTGCTGCGGCTTAAATGTGAAATATCCCTCCATGAGTTACTGTGTTTAAACAGTACAATTCCAGGCAGTGGTCATGCTTTGAAAAGGTGTGGAAGCTACAGGAGGAGGTAGAGCCTCGCTGGAGACATGAATGAGTGGAGACAGGCCTTGTGGTTTTACTTCCAGATTTACTTTCTTGGCTTCCTTACTGCGGATGATGCAGAGTGACAAGATGCCTCAAAAAGCTCCTGCCACCACGCTGGCCCCAGGATGACTGACTTTATTCCCATGAACTACAAAGCAAAATGAAGCTTGCCTCCTTGCCTCTTGTAAGGTATTGAATCACACATAAAAGCAGCTAATTTGGGGGCTGACCTTTGCATTTTTATATTTAGCTTTAGCGTCTAACTATGGGATGCCAGCAGAACAACCCTGTTTGTGCCAAACAGCCAATGATGTATTCACAGATTGTCACATATGCCCTAAGGAGAGATGATGAGCTACCCTATCATTGCTTTAGTGAAAAAAAAAAAAAA
>CABHPH010109283.1:0-15672 GCA_902168325.1 Peromyscus nudipes | reverse complement strand
GGCCATTAATTCGAATTCTAAGCTTTGGTCTTTGTTCATTTATGGAAGTCTGACAAAATATTTGTTTTATTGTGTTCTTTGTAAACTGTGATTCATCTATCAGAGCTGTTTTATCATCCATTGCAGTATTGGTTTTTACATTAGGCATTGGTTTATTCAGTTGTCCTGGAGAGGAATTTCTTCCACAGTGGCTGGGAATGTTCATACCACGTTTGATTTGGGGGCCTGCAAGAGGCCTCCTGAGGCGTTTCCCACCAGTAAAGGATTGCCTCGTATATCTATTTTTGATCTGCACTCACTGGTCCAATGTCAGCCTTTACCACATCTTCTACATAATCCAGGAGGTGGTTGGAGTCTCCTGTTTAGGCTTTTCCTAGAAGGAGTATTACTTCTAGGAGTACTCCATGTACAGTTTTTACTTATATGACCTGGTGTACCACATTTAAAACATTTGGTACCACAGGGCCTTCTTTCACCTCTGGGATTTGTCTCTCCTATCCAAGCCTCATTGCTGTAGTTAAGAGACTCAACTTCATTAGTATATTGAATCCATTCTTCCAAAGGAACTGATCTGATCTTTAATGGTGTAAGTATTCTTTTACATTCTGCATTAGCATTGTTGAATGCCAAGGACTCAGTTAATACTTTTCTTAATTCTTTATCTGACACAGCTTTTGTTATAGCTGTGTTCAGCCTTTGTAAAAAATCAGTGAAGGGTTTGTGTGGTCCCTGAAATATCTTTGTGTATACCTCAGTTGGTTTTCCAGGTTCTGGAATTTTTTCCCAAGCATTTAGAGCTTCTGTACGGCATAGGGATATTGTATGCTCATCATAAGTGGCTTGTACATTCCTGTCAGCGAAACATCCCTCACCAAGTATTTGATCTTGGGAGATCACAAAACCTCTGAGTTTACCTTGTTCTAAATTTCTTGCCACTTCTCTCAACCAGCTTTTCCACTGTAACTGCTGGCTATATTGTAGAACAGCTGAAATTAACTGATGCCAGTCATCTGGAATGATTCTATGTGAAGTAGACCATGAATTTAACATCTGTCTTACGTATATGGTGTGTATCCCACACATAACTACTGTTTCCTTTATATTTTTAAAGTCCCTTGATGAAATTGGTTGTAATGTATATGTCATATATGGCTCGGGGTGTGTGTCATCTGCTGGCTTCTCATGGATGATAATAGGATAAGCCATTGTATGAGAGCCATTTGGAGATGTTACAACCTCTATGGTCTTGCCCTTCTGCTTATTAGATCCCTTGTTATGTTTATTGAGAGTTTCCTCCAGGGCTTGCAAATGAGCACGTAGAGTCTGTTCTAGGGAGTAAACCTCCTCTCTTGCAAGGGATTCCAGATTCCTCATGGAATCATGGAAGTTTTTATGTTCCTCAGAAACACATGATTCCATGGACCTTATCTTATCAATTAATGATAATCTTTCTTCCTTATATAGTGTCTGAGTAGCCACAACTTCACTCTGGAGAGTTAGTGTTCTATCCATTAAATATTCATATTTATTATCAATAAAATCAATTTTGGGTACAAGCCTGTTTTGTAAATTCTGGTTAGCAGATTCCAGAGAAAGAATATTTTTATGTAAATCCTGGTTAGCAGATTCCAGAGAAAGAATCTTTTCCTGTAAGCCTTCATTGCTATCTTTTAAAGCCTGTAAATACTGGTTAGCAGATTCCAGAGAGAGAATCTTTTTATGTAAGCCTTCATTGCTATCTTTTAAAGCCTGTATCAGTCCCAATAATGACTCATCTTTGTTCTTATTTTTAAACCAGTTTGAACACTGTGTGAATTATTACAATGAATGCCAAAATGGCACAGGCCAGATATGCCTTAGGAAGGTCGTATATTTCCAGGAAAATGTCATTCATCATACAGGCAAAAGGGTTTTTAAATTCTTGTGAGGTAATGTTGTCGGCCATATTACAAGAATTACTCAAAATTTGTTAGTCAATTTTAAGGTGTAAAATTATCAAGTACTTTTACTTGATAAGACGCTTGTTTGCCTATCTTACCTTTCCGTGGTTTTGGGGGGTGTAGTAGCACTTTTCAGTCAGCCAGAGGCATTGGTATAGCTCCAAAGCAGGTCCTGTTGAATATCTTGGCTGGCCACAGAGTGAGCACAGGCAGGAGGCAGGGGTTAGGCAGTTGTTCAGTTGTTTTGGTGACTCCCTGAAGCTTCAGGGCTAGGAGAGTTCCAGGCCGCTCTAAGCCCCTCTCTGCCTCTGCAGACAAGAGGTCTGCCAGCAGGCACAGCTCCAAGCCCTCTCTGTGTCTAAGTAGGGTGCCTTGTCTATTTTAACTAGGTGAAACTGTGGAAGACTCAGGCTAGGGCAGGGAGCCAGCATGCAGGGAGGAGGGGGAACGCCTCACTCTGGGGTTTCGCTGGTCTGGGGGCTAAACTTGCTGTGGAACTGAGACTGGATTAGCTCTTTTTCAGGAATGGAACCGTGTAGGTTTTTCCTGGTTTTAAGAAGCTGTGGTACCCTGCAGCTTCAGGTACCCGCCAGCCGGGGAGGAAGCTGAGGTGGGAGCCACCCAGGCCTTTGGAATTTGCCCCACATGAGCGCCAGATATTGGTGAAATTATTAAGGCCACTCCACATAGTTAAAAGGGAGGTTTATTTTGTGGGGTAACTTACAAGTGAAGGGATAGTTTACAGAGTCTGGAAAAGGCGTGGCGCAGTCCCGCGGTGTTCTCTGGAGAACTCTGATCGGTCTACCTCCAGCATCCAGGGTCCAGGAACGGAGAGAGCCTGAGCATCTGGAACCCGGGTCTTCAGCGTCCTCTCTCAGCCCCGCCTTGTAGGCGTGACCGTTACTGAAGCCTCAATGGGGGTTGGAGCTTCCAGGTCAAAGCTGGAATGGCTACCCACTACAATAGCCTGTCACACTCTCAAAATTGTTTCAAAGTACAAAGTTCAATGTTTCTTCTGAGACACATGACAATCTCTTCACTGTAATCTCTCTGTAAAAATCAAAATCAAAATCAAAAAGCGGATCACATACTTCTAACATATAATAGCACAGGATATACATTAGCATTCCAAAATGCAGGGAAGGGAGCATAGTGAGGAAATACTGGACAAACAAGACTGAAGACCAGCTGGGCAAACTCCAAACTCTGCAGCTCCATGTCTGATGTCAAAGCACTCTCCCTATCTCCAACTCTGTTCAGCTTTGTTGACTACAACACACTTCTTTTTCTTGGCCTGGCTCCACTCCCTGTTAGCAGCTCTCCTCAGCAGGTATCCCAAGGCTCTGGCATCTCTACCATCTTGAATTCCCCAAGGCAATCCAGGCTTCAACTTAACATCTTCACAAAATGGCCTCTTTACTAGGCCTCCATTCAGGGACACCCCTGACACATGCCTGGCCTCAGGGTCTTTATTCCATAACTCCTTTTCTGTCTTTAACTCTAAATCCAGAACCACATGGCCAAAGCCTCCAAGTTCTATTGCTTCCTGGGGCTGCAACATGGCCCCCTTGTTCAATTACATCTTTACCAGCTTTCTGTTTTCCTTCACTACCTCAGCTTGGTTGTCCTTGAACTTGCTCTGTAGACAAGGCTGGCCTCAAACTCAGATCTGTCAGCCTCTGCCTTCCCAATGCTGGGATTAAAGGTGTGCCCCTATCACACTGGGCTCTAAGCTTTTCTTTAGTTCCTCTTCACAAGTTGGAAACAGCTGGTTGGGATCTTACCCTGAGGTCACCACTCCCTTTCTTTCATTTCTTAATCTGTTTATCCACTTCCTGGTACTCATTTTCTCCTCAGTTTTTTCATTTTGTAATTTACCCTGCTCCACTTTGTAATCTAGATCCAGATGAAAAGAAGTGCCAACTGAGACCCCTAGCCAGAGGCCAAGGTAAGGGCCCCTGCTCAAGGGAGCACCCCAGGCTGCAGAATGACCAGTGTGCTTATTGCAAGGAAGTAGGCCATCGGGCCCCAGAAAGTCTAAACAAAAGGATTGTGATTCAGGACACATTTCTTTCTTTCTTTCTTTCTTCTTTTCTTTCTTTCTTTCTTTCTTTCTTTCTTTCTTTCTTTCTTTTTTTTTTTTTTTTTTTTTCGAGACAGGGTTTCTCTGTGTAGCTTTGCTCCTTTCCTGGAACTCGCTTTGTAGACCAGGCTGGCCTCGAACTCACAGAGATCCGCCTGCCTCTGCCTCCCGAGTGCTGGGATTAAAGGCGTGCACTGCCGCCGCCACCGCTGCCGCTGCCACCACCCCCACCTGGCTCAGGACACATTTCTTACTGTGTGTTGGCTGCAGAATCAGGCAACCTCAGTGACTAGGGGAGACTGGGTTCAGAACCCCTCCCCAAGCCCAGGGTAACTCTCAGAGTGGACAGGAAGCTTACAGATTTCATAGTAGATACATTCAACATTCTGTCTTAACCAAACCCCAAGGGAACCTCTCTCAGAAAAAGTCCGAACCTCTCTCAGAAAAAGTCCTGGGTGCACAGAGCCACAGGTATGAGCCAATATTCATGGACTACCCAAAGAACAATGGATCTCAGAATGGGTTGGGTATCCCACTCATTCCTGGTCATACCTAACTGCCCCTACCCCTTATTAGAAAGAGACTTATTCACTAAGGTTGGAGGTCAGATCACATTTAATAAGAATGAAGTCTAAATTACAAATTAAGAAGGACAACTGATCCAAATCCTCACCCTCCAGCTTGAAGATGAATAGAGATTACACCAGGAGATGTCACCTGCCCCTCAGGACATGGCCACATGGCTAGCCATGGTATCCAAAGGCATTTTCAGAGACTGGGGGAATGGGCTTGGTGAAACATTGAACTCCAGTGCTCACTGAGCTCAAGCCTGATGCCACCCTGCCTGGGTGTGGCATTACCCCATGTCCTGGGAGGCAAAGAGGGAATCACCTCTCACATCAATTGCCTCATGGAACTAGGAATTTTGGTCCCTTGCCAGTCAACCTGGAATACTCCCCTGCTCCCCATTAAAAAGCCAAACTCAAATGATTACCAGCCCATGCAGGACCTCAGGGAGGTCAATTGCAGGGCTATGGATGTTCACTCCATCATGCCAAATCCTTACACCCTTTTGAGCTCACTTCCTCCCATCCAGGCCTGGTATGTGGTATTGGATCTCAAAGATGCTTTCTTTGGCCTGCCCTTAGGTCCAAATAGCCAGTCCTTGTTTGTCATTGAATGGCATGACCATATAAAAAGATACAATGGACAACTGACTTGGACCAGGTTGCCCCAAGGGTTCAAAAACTCCCCAACCATCTTTGACGAGGCCCTACAAGAGGACCTCAGGAAGTACCAAAGGGGACATCACAGGTCACTCCCCTGCAGTATGTGGACGATCTCCTGATAGCAGCTGACATTGACGAAGACTGCAAGGTAGGCACTGGCAATTTGCTTATTGCCTTGGGAACCCCGCACATCAGCTAAAAAGGTCCAAATTTGCCAAAGTAAAGTGACTTATCTGGGATATATACTAAAGGTGGGGACAGCGTTGGCACTCTGAAACCTGTAAAGAGACTGTGCTCAAAATATCTGCCCCAACTTCCAGGAGGGAAGTTAGAGAACTCCTTGGGTCATCTGGCTTCTGTTGCCTCTGGATCCCCAGATTTGCTGAACTAGCTAAGTCACTGTACGAGGCAACCAAAGAAAGCCAGCAGATTCAATGAACTGAGGCTGAGGACAAGGACTTAAATAACATAAAAAGGCCCTCCTCTCGGCACCTGCACTGGGATTGCCAGATATCACCAAACCCTTTCATCTATGTGTAGATGAAAGAGAAGGCATAGCCAAAGGGGTCCTGACTCAGTCTTTAGGACCTTGGAGTAGGCCATTGACCTACCTGTCAAAGAGATTTGACCTAGCGGCAGACGGGGCCCCCCCCCCATGCCTCAGGATCATTGCAGCCACTGTCCTGTTGGTTAAAGATGCTGATAAGTTAACTTTGGGCCAAGAGCTCCTCAGAGCCACCCATCACACCATTGATGCCCAAACAACCACTTGATCAATGGTTGAGTAATGCTCACAAGGCTCACTACCAAAGCCTCCTCCTTAACCCCCCTTGCATCTGATTTCTTCCAAGTATTGCCTTCAATCCTGCATCCCTGCTCCCCGATCCAGATCTGGACACCCCACTGCATGACTGTGTAGGAATCCTGAGCCAGGTACATGGACTGAGAAAAGACCTATGAGACCAGCCCTTGCTGGGGGCAGCTTTATACAAGATGGCCAGAGGTATGCAGGGGCAGCTGTGCTGACAGGAGGGTACTGTCTGGGCAACAGCCCTCCCATCTGGGATGTCCTCCCAGAGAACTGAACTAATAACCTTGACTAAAGTGCTGGAGATGGCAAAAGAAAAGAGGCTAAACATGTACAGGGACAGCTGCTGTGCCCTTGCCACAGCCCATGTCCATAGGGCCATCTAACAAGAGTGCGGGTTCATTACTACTGAGAGAAAGACATCAAAAACAAACAGGAGATTTTAGACCTCCTGGCAACCAAATTGGCCATTATCCATTGTCCTGTGCATCAAAAAACTGATATCACAACAGCTAGAGGAAACCAGAGGGCAGATTGGGCAGCAAAGGAAGACTCAGAGCAGATGACAGATGTCTTAGCCCTGATGCTACTGGAAATCCTGACCTCCCTGGGAATCCAACCTATATCCCTGCCAACTTGTGCATGATACAGTGCTTACCGTGGGCATGGCAGCCCCAATGGCAGGAGAGCTGATGGATGACCAGCAGTGGAAACTCATCATGCCAGGGAAGCTGGCTGAAGCCCTCCTTCATCACATTCACGGCTCTACCCACCTTGGCACCTGAAAAACAGAAGACCTGATCAGGCAGTCCCATTTAAAAATCTTTGACCTTTGGCAAAATATCAAACAAACAGCTGAAAATGCCTGGCTTGCTGACTCACCAATGCAGAAAATCAACCTAAAAATCCTGGAACCAGACTAAGAGGCACCAAACCCAGTTCCCACTGGGAGATGGACTTCACTGAGGTAAAACCTGGCAAATATGGTTACAAATATCTTTTAGTATTTATAGATACATTCTCTGTATGCAAGAGGCCTTTTCCCAAGACATGAAACTGCTCAGATGATTGCCAAAAAGCTATTTGAGGACATAATTCTGAGGTATGGTATCCCTACCCTCTTGAGTTCAGACAATGGACCAGCTTTCATCTCTCAGGTAAATTGTAGATTACATTGTGCTTTATAGGCCCCAGAGTTCAAGTCAGGTTGAGTGCATGAACAGGAACCTAAAAGGGACCCTTACCAAATTAACCATGGAAACTGGCAGTGACTGGATGGCTCTCCTCCCCTTCATCCTCTATAGAGTTTGTAGCTCACCTTATACCTTGGAGCTAATTGCTTTGATATCATGTTTGAGAGGCACCCTCCTACTTTGCCAAACCTGAAGTCTGAGCTTCTTGCTGAGTTTGATGATGTTAACCTGGCTGCTTCCCTCAAGGCTGAGGCACTTGTGCATAAGGACATTTGGTCCTGCCCGAGAGCCATTTATGAAATCACTCTGCTGCCCATGCCACACAAGTTCTGACTGGGAGATTGGGTCTTGGTGAAGAGACACTTAAGCCATGCTGGAAGAGACCATACACTGTGATCCTGACAACGTCAATGGCCCTGAAGGTAGATGGCATCACTACCTGGATTCATCACACCCACACCGGACCAACAGATCCAGAGATAGAGGACCCCAAAGAACTGTAGAACTGTCTCAGGAAAAAGACTCTTTGGGCTGGAGAATTGAGTGTCAAGATAACCCATTCAAGCTCAAACTTCACCAACAACCTCCATCATGAAGATTCTGTTTTTGCTGGCACTGCTCATCCTTTGCCACCCCACATTTCCTGCTAATCCACATTAACCTGCAGAACTCACTTGGACTGACATAGACACGTCCTCCAGAGAAATCCTCAAACAAGAATCAGCTATGTCTCCCCCAGGGACCTGGTTCCCACCTCTGGAATTTGAGGCACAGGATTTATTTCTGTTCAACAGAGACCTGTGCCAGCTGAGAAAGGGTAGTTTTATGTCTGACAGGGACAGAAGACCAAGAAATTCTGGCATCATCAATGTTGGGGAACTGAATCTTACTTCTGTGCCTCTTAGAAATGTGTGAGTACTGGACCTATCTGGTGGACACTACCAGTAAGAGGTGATTTGATCACTATCTCCTATGCTCAAGCTATACCCACTGGAGCACACAGTTTCTCCTTCTGTTGCCTGTGGATCAAGATGTAGAACTCTCAGCTCCTTCCCCAGCACCATGTCTGCCTGCATGCTGCCATGCCTCTCACATGATGATAATGGACTAAACTTCTGAAAGTGTAGGCCAGCCCCAATTAAATGTTTTCCTTTATAAAAGTTGCTGTGGTCATGTTGTTTCTTCACAGCAATAGAAAATATAAGACACCGGGTTTTCCCTGTTTCCCATAGGCCAGAATTTTTTTTATGTCCTTGGCAGTGGAGGATAGCAACTCATAGGGGAAGCCAAATACCCTCTAGGAAGGCCAAGATTCTCTTTTTGTTTTTAATGACTTTTCCACCAACAATGAGAAGCTCTCTTTCTCTATAGGTAATATCATGGATATGCATGGTTGGAAGGGTATAATGACTATCTGTCTATATGTTGGTGGACTTTCCTTTCCCCATCTGAGAGCCTGGGTAAGATCAATCACTTTTGCTCTCTGGGCTGAGGCACCTGTCCCGAAGGCTTAGGCCCTAATCATTTTAGTTGAAGTAACTATTGCAGCCCCTACATACCTGGTTTCATCTTCAATGAAACTGCTCCCATCTGGGTAGAGCACTGCATTAAAATCTTTCAGGAGAAGTCATCTCTAGACAGTCATGAATGAACATTTGTAGGTCTTCATGAGGCAAGAGGGTAGCAGGATTGATGACAGTGGATTTCTCAAGACAGACATGAGGGTGTTCCAGAAGTAGGGCCAGTACTCATCATGCTAGTATTAGACAGCCAGAGTTCAGGCACTCCTCAGAGGAGGGCCTCAACTGCTTGGGGTGATGAGATTATAAGATCCTGACCCAGAGTTAACTTGGTTATTTGGGGTTTTCTGGTTTTGTTTTCAATAGACTAACAGTAGCTGCCACTGCTGTTATACAGGTGGGCCATCCTGTAGCTACAGGGTTCAATCATTAGGACAGGTATGTCACAGGATATGTTCTGTGGCCCCTAAATTTAGGTTAAAGCTCCTTTTTCAGGGAGACTAGCTCCCTTTTTTTCCTCCCAGGGTACTCTTGAGCAGGGAGAAATAAGGAATATGTAGATAGAAATATAGAGGAGACAGACAGAAAATACAGGATAGCCTCAGGAGAGCCTTGGTCAAAACCCACCAGCCCCTTCTCTCACTACTAAAGGGCTTTTAAAGGAACACCAAGGGGTGGAGCAAAAGACTTCCCCCCAGCATAGCCAAGTGTAGACCATCCCAACCACCTGGTGACCATGCACATGGTCAAGCCATCCCCTAATGCAGCTCTGCTGTGTAAAGCAAGCTCAGATCTCACTAGAAAACCTTTGTGGGCTCCCACAGGTCCCTCCTCTTAATTTTTTAATGAGCCCCCCAGACCCCATCAGATAGACTGAGGTCTGTCTTAGGTCATTCTCCATGATTATTTCTTCCATTACCTGTCATGGGGATATGCTTCCCATCAAGCATACTCTGTCTTAGGTTGGAAGCTATCTAGAGAAAGTTGCCCATCCTTGACTCTCAGCCTCTGGTAGGAGGGAGTACTGAGCTTAACTTAGCTTTGGCCAGGTTCCTCTTGAGCTTACAACCATTCACAGCAATCTCTATGGCTGCCACACCTCCGAGTATAGTAGTAGAGGATGATATGGCATATCTTTTGTGGAATGGTTCTTAAGATGTCTATAACAACCTTAGATGTGCTAAGCCCTTTTTAAATCAATAAACTCTTGATGCAAATCAAACTTAAAGATTCCCTTAGCTTTTACCAAACTCTGGTTCATTAACATCAACTTAATTCTAGTATAAACATTACATATTTACAACTCTCTTAACTGAACTATAATCACTATACATATTTACACTTTTTGCAAGTTTACGTTAAACATTTAGACTCACACTCAACATTTACACTTTTCACAAACTCATATTCAACATATACATATTTTATACTTCTTAGAAGCTTATATTCTTAAAGAAACTCTATAGGACTACCTTAGCAAATACACTTCTTATAACTATTAGAGTCTCTTAACAGAACTTAACAAACATCTATAAGATATTTTTAACACCTACAAGAGATTTCTTAACTAAACTATTAATAAGACAAGAAGTATGCAAATTATTTCTAAAGTTCAGAATTTATAGTCAGTCAGCTTTGATATCATTCTGAAAGTTTTCCTGACAGTTGGAAACAAGAGCCTAATTCATCAATGACTCTCTCAGTCCTGGGATTTAGTGAGTGTTATTGCTAAACAGTACTTTATGCATTCCAGATCTTTTATAAAAATTCTATTAAGAGCTATCTCAGTTTACAGCAAACCCAAAAAGGAAGAAAAGAGATAAGGAGAAAACCCTCCTAAGGAACATTCTGTTTCTGAATTGCTCAGCTGGAAACTCCACAACAGTCACTTTCCTATCACCAGAAGATAACTGTCTAAGTTGGAGTGGGGTTCCAGACCTGCAGCCTTCAGTAGGTTCCCCTGTATACCAAAAACATTGCTGAAACTTCATTCCAAATTCCTCAATAGTCTGCAGGCCTCCTTATTCTTCTACTATTCCCAGACTGCAGGGTGGAACCTTAATATCAAGAACATTGATTTAGCTGCTTTTCACTCCTGTTCCTCTAGAGGAGTGTCATTGGCACTGACATTCCTCTGTTCCACACTCATCACCAAACTCTCAGACAATTTTCCCCTTCTTAATTTTTTAAAGCTGTATTTACCATGAGTTCTTCTAACAATGCTGATGTTTCTGATAGATTTTTTTAATTAGCCCAATATTTCTGGAAAGGTTAATTGTTCAGCAGAGCTGCTACTATTCAAATGAATCAAGAACATAGATGTTGTTTCATAAAACATATTCTTTATTAGCTTATTCTGAGGGAGGCCTGCTCTTTTCTGAGGGGAGGCAGAAGGCATAGGTCTGGGGAAGAGGGGAGAGGAGGATCACCCAGGGTGATTTGGGGAGAGGAGGGGAGAGAATAGTGGGAGGGAGGGAATGGGAAACTGGGGCCAGGAAGTAATATATGAAAGAATAAAAAAATTAATTTGCTTTTATGTAAAAATACCTGATGATGGCTCTAAGTATTTCTTCTTCCAGAGAAATTTTCGTATGAATAGGGTCTTAGATAAAATGTTTGCAGAAAAAAAAAAGAAAATGACATAATGGCATCCATTATTATGTATAGTTACTATATACTAACAAAAATGTGTCTATAAAGCTATACAATCAAAAAAAAAAAGCTCAGCCCCAGCAGCCCTCCAGCAGGTAAGAGTCCTGTGGGCAGGGCACTCCATCACCACTGTCACCCATTAGACTCTTTAAGCTACAAGACCCACTCCACCACTCAAACACACCAAACTCACCATCCTCCCCATAGACAACCATCCCCCACAACATCAGCAGCCCCTAGAGGCACAAGCACCACCTGCACCAATAGGAAGAACAGGCACAGGCAAAACCTATATCAGTTGGAAGAACAGACTCCATAGGCACAGGCACAGCCCAGAGACCCCATAGGCATGAGTAAAACCTGTGCCAGCCCGAAGAATTGGATGATTCACTGGATCTAGGCACCTAAAACCCCACAAGCCTCACCAGAGACAACCCTACTAGACCTGACAACCAGCCAATTACCAGAACCCTTGACCATTCAGGCCAAAAGACAGTAAAGGAAACAGATAATAAAGAAGCAAAGACTCATCCAACAAAGACATCACAACAAGCAATATAACTATCCCAAACCCAGATGGGTAAACAGCAGTGTAAGAGTACATTCAACAACATAAAGAGCAATATGGCACAACCAGAACCTTAGTGGTTCTACAACAGTAAGACCTGAACATCCAACACAGATGAAGCAGAAGAAAATGACCTTAAAAATAACTTTATGAAGATGATAGGGGCCCTTAAAAAGGAAATGAAAAATTCCCTGAAAAGAAATTGAGGAAGGGCTGGGCGTTGGTGGCGCACGCCTTTAATCCCAGCACTCGGGAGGCAGAGGCAGGCGGATCTCTGTGAGTTCGAGGCCAGCCTGGGTTACCAAGTGAGCTCCAGGAAAGGCGCAAAGCTACACAGAGAAACCCTGTCTCGAAAAACCAAAAAAAAAAAAAAAAAGAAAGAAATTGAGGAAAAGACAAACAAAAAATTGGAAGAAATCAATAAATCCCACCAAGAAAGCCAAGAAGAAAACAATCAAATAGGTGAAAGAAACAGTTCAAGACTTGAACATTGAAATAGAGGCAATAAAGAAAACACAAATCAAGGGAATTCTGGAAATGGAAAATCTGGGTAAGCAAACAGGAACTACAGATGCAAGCACAACCAACAGGATACAAGAGATGGAAAAAGAATCTCAGGCTTTGAAGATACACTAGAAGAAATAGGTTCATTGGTCAAAGAAAATGTTAAATCTAAAATATTCTTAACACAAAACATCCAAGAAGTCTGGAACACCTTAAAAAGACCAAACCTAAGAATAATAGGATAGAAGAAAGAGAAGAATTTCAGCTCAAAGGCACAGAAAATATATTCAACAAAATTGTAGAAGAAAAGTTTCCCAACCTAAAGAAGGACATGCCTATGAAGGTACAAGAAGCTTACAGCACACAAAATAGACTAGACCAAAAAAAAAAAAGTCCCCTCACCACATAATAATCAAAACACTAATCATGCGAATAAAGAAAGAATATTAATAGCTGCAAAGGAAAAAGGCCAAGTAACATATAAAGGCAGACCTATCAGAATTATACCCTACTCAAATGAGACTCTGAAAGCCAGAAGGTCCTGGACAGACATTTTGCAAACACTAAGAAACCACAGATGCCAGCTCAGACTGCTATATCCAGCAAAACTTTCAATCACCATAGATGGAAAAAATAAGATATTCCATGAGAAAACCAGATTCAACTATACCTATCCACAAATCCAGCCCTACAGAAAGCGCTAGAAGGAAATCTCCAACCCAAGGAGTTAACTGCACCTACAAAAACACAGGCAATAGATAATCTCACACCAGCAAATCCCAAAGAAGAGAAACACACAACACTACCACCAACAACAACAAAACAAAAGAATTAACAAGAATTAACAATCACTGGTCATTAATATCTCTTAATATCAATGGACTCAACTCACCTATAAAAAGACATGGGCTAACAGAATGTATATAAAAACAGGATCCATCCTTCTGCTGCATACAGAAAATACACCTCAATTTCAAAGACAGACACTACCTCAAGAGTAAAGGTTTGGGAAAAGATTTTCCAATAAAATGGACCTAAGAAATGAGCTGCTGTAGTTATCCTAATATCTAGCAAAATAAACTTCAAACTAAAATTAATCAAAAGAGATAGAGAACATTTCATATTCATCACAGGAAAAATCCATCAAGATGAAGTCTCAATTCTGAACATTTATGCCCCAAATACAAGAGTACCCACATTTGTAAAAGGAACATTACTAAGGTGTATATCACACATCAAACCCCACACATTAATAGTGGGAGACTTGAACATCCCACTCTCACCAATGGACAGGTCTGCCAGACAGAAACTTAACAAAGAAATAAGAGAACTAACAGACTTTATTAGTCCAATGGACTTAACAGACATCTATAGAACTTTTCACCCAAACACAAAAGAATATACCTTCTTCTCAGCACCTCATGGGACCTTCTCTAAAACTGACCACGCACTCAGTCACAAAGTAAATCTCAACCGATACAAAAAAAAAATATATGTTGGAATAACCCCCTGTATCTTATCAGATCACCATGGCTTAAAGTTAGAATTCAACAACAACACAAACTACTGAAAGCCTACAAACTCATGGAAATTGAACAACTCTCAACTGAACTACCACTGGATCAAGGAAGAAATAAAGAAAGACATTAAAGTTTTCCTAGATTTCAATATAAATGAATGCACAGCATACCCAAAATAATGGGACACTATGAAAGCAAGGCTAAGAGGAAAGTTCATAGTATTAGGTGCCTGCATAAAGAATTTGGAGAAATCTCACACTAGCAACTTAACAGCACACCTGAAAGCCCTAAAACAAAAAAGAAACAAACTCACTCACGAGGAGTAGACAGCAGGAAATAATTAAACTCAGGACTGAAATCAACAACAATAGAAACAAAGAGCACAATATAAAGAATCAATGAAACAAAGAGTTGGTTCTTTGAAAAAAAATCAACAAGATAGACAAACCCTAATCCAAACTAACCAAAAAGCAGAGAGAGATTATCCAAATTAACAAAATCAGAAATAAAAAGGGGGTCAAAACAACAGATACTGAGGAAATCCAGAGAATCATCAGGTCATATTTAAAACCTGTACTCCACAAAATTGGAAAATCAAAATAAATGGACAATTTTCTGGATAGGTATCACATACCAAAATTAAATCAAGACCAGATAAAAAATTTAAATAGACCTATAACCCCTAAGGAAATAGAAACAGTCATTAAAAGTCTCCCAACCAAATAAATCACAGGGCCAGATGGTTTCAGCACAGAATTCTACCAGAATTTCAAAGAAGAGCAAACATCAATACTCCTCAAATTGTTCCACACAATAGAAAGAGAAGGAACATTGCCAAACTCTTTTTATGAGGCTACAGTTACCCTGATACCCAAACCTCACAAAGATGCAACAAAGGGAATTACAGAGCAATCTCCCTCATGAACACTGATGCAAAAATACTCAATAAAATACTGGCAAACTTAATCCAAGAACACATAAAAAAATCATCCACCATGATCAAGCAGACTTCATCCCAGAGATGTAGGGATGGTTTGACATACAAAAATCTGTCAATGTAATACACCATATAAAAAAACTGAAAGAAAAAAACCCACATGATCATCTTATTAAATGCTGAAAAAGCCTTTGACAAAATCCAACACCCCTTCATGATAAAGGTCTTGGAGAGATCAGGAATACAAGGAACATACCTAAACATAATAAAGGCAATTTACAGCAAGGTAACAGACAACATCAAATTAAATGGAGAGAAACTCAAAGCAATTCCACTAAAATCAGCAACAAGACAAGGCTGTTCACTCTCCCCATATTGATTCAATATAGTACTCAAAGTTCTAGCTAGAGCAATTAAGACAACAAAAGGAGATCCTGTTGCTGGAGAGCTTCTCTCCAGCTCCCAAGTCCCACCAGTCTCCAGCTCCCAAGTCCCGCCAGTCCCTGGTTCCCTGACCAAACCCATTCATAAAATGAACACACAGACGCTTACATTAAGATCCAAGGGATAGAAATTGGAAAGAAAGAAGTCAAACCTTCACTATTTGCAAAGGACGTGATTGTATACATAAATGACCCCAAAAATTCTACCAGGGACTCCTATAGCTGATAAACACCTTCAGTAATGTGGTGGGATACAAGATAGACTAAAAAAAAAA
>CABHPH010109278.1:0-12552 GCA_902168325.1 Peromyscus nudipes | reverse complement strand
GCCTTACTTTGATTCTTTAATTACTCTGAGGAACAGAGGCACAGCCATGCTTTTCCTTTTATATAGCAAGAGCTTTCTGGGTAGCACTCATCTTTGTTACAACCCTCTGTCAAAGCTGGGGGATGCGGATGACCTGATCATTCTGGAATTTGCAGCTATACCGATGGGTTTGGTGATTGAATGGACGTAAATGGGCTTTCCCTTCAAATAGTACTCACAGAGAAATGAGCATAATGGGGCTCGAGTAAAGTGAGAGACAAGACAGGTGTTTGTGGGCCACTTGCATTACTTTCCTGGAACTGGAATCCAATTGTAGAAGAAGTCCCATTATAGCTGTGGATAAAATCTTAACTTAAGTACAGGTTTAGAAACTCACTCCTCTTTATTTAAGAAGACATTTGTATCAAAGGCGCAAGCAAGCAAAATTTAAGAGCAGAAAAGCAGCACGATGTAGTGCTGAAACAGCACTCTCTGGAGTCAGTCCCCTGCCTCTTCTTTCTTGGTTTCCACCTGCCAAGATAAAAGTGATCTCACACAGTTCTTACAAGACCTACTTGACTGATGTCTACAAAATGCTTAAAACAGAATTCCCTTATTAATATTAGTTGGATAGATGCAAAGTGGCTTTAAGTAGATAGTTTCAAGGTTATGTCTATTCTCTTTTCTCTGATCACACAAGAAGCCATGATTTTACAAAGACCACAGTGATTTCAACATATCTTCCTTCCAGAAAAGCTACCTCAGAGTATTGGACTGAAAAATCCATTAGGAATTTTATGTTGTTGTACATTTACCTAAATTACAGGCAATACATGTGTATGTACTTACACGCACAGTTCAAATGAAGTTATCCCACTTGGGCTGACACTACTCCTAAGAGCCACAGACTACATAACAAAAACTCTAATACCAAGCATGAGGGACCCACTTTTAAGATGTAAGTAAGGGGAGTACAAGAGATTCCCTAAACAATACAGGCTGTTACTGTTGCCCTTGGTGGCCTCCCATACACAGTGAAGACACCGTACACTTCAGACACAAGACCTTACCTGAAAACTCCACCTCTGAGAGGTAGCTTTTACAGTACTGGAAGGAAGTATTCAAACTTCCAAGGGACAGAAGCAACCAATAGTCTTATCCAGATGTAACAGCTGTGAACCACAACAATGGCAAGCACGGCACTGCTGTGGATATCACTCTGTATCAATAAAGCGCTGATTGGCCGGTAGCCAGACAGGAAGTATAGGCGGGACTAACAGAGAGGAGAATTGAGGGAACAGGAAGGTAGAGGGGAGACTGGCTGGAGCCGCGGCCAGGAGAAGGAAGATGTAAGGTACCGGTAACCCACGAGCCACGTGGCAAAGTAGAGATTAATAGAAATGGGCTAAATATAAGAGTAAGAGCTAGACAATGATAGGCCTGAGCTAATGGCCAAGCAGTTTAAATAATGTAAGCGTCTGTGTGTTTATTTTATAAGTGGGCTCGGGGACTGGCGGGACTTGGGAGCTGGAGACTGGCGGGTGGCGGAGATTTGTCCTGACTGTGGGCACGGCAGGAAAACTCTAGCTACACGGCACAATAACTCTAAGGTACAAAAATGGCACTCATCATGGTGGTCACCAACAGCTCTCTAATTGGAGTTAAGGTCCATTCAATCAGAGAGAAATCATGCCCGGTACTAGAAAGCTAGTCAACCATACAGAGCTAATGAGATCACAGATCTTAAAGTGACATATATATAAAATGTGTGTGTGTGTGTGTAACAATAAGAACTAAAGAAAAAGAGACCATGATTTGAGAGGGAGCAGGGGACCATGGAAGGAGCTAGAGGAAGAAAGGGGGAAATGATGCCATTATATTTTAGCTATTTTTTTAATTGAGTTGTTTTAAGGAGAAAGAAAAGTAGTGCCTGGTAGAAACATGGGGTGCAATCCCTTCAGATCCTATCTCTGGGTTCATCATAAGCTGGCTGTCAGACAACAAGAGCTTATTGAAATGTTTCATGTATGAGAATTATACAAATTAAACTCAACAGAATACATAGACATGCTTGGTAAATTTTGTGGCCAAATATTATTACTGTTTAAAAAGAAAAATAAGCAAATTAATATTTTAGGAAAATAATGCTTAGAAATAAGCTCAAGCAGTCCTCTTGTTAAAAGAGGCAGAAGCAGCTAATAAGAAAAACACAGAGTCTAAAAGACAGCCAAGGGAAATATTTGAAAACATCTTCTAAAGTTTACTATGAATAATTATAAGAAAAGAAATTAACCTCAAAATTTAGGAGAATTTCTGGGAAAAAGAAAACCTTTAATTACCAAAATTGACAACAGGAGCAAAAGAATGAGAGTGGCACTGGGAAATGATTGGCAGGATAAGGAGCATCTCTCACAGCAGCCTCTGGTCCATCCACCAGTGAAGCCTTCAATATATCCAAGGAGCAAAGACCTCTTGAGTCAGATATAGGCAGTAACTGTACTGAAATAGGAAAACATGCACAGAAAGAACAGAGATGCACATCCTGCACCAAAGCTAGCAGAGTTCATACAAAGTGAACGTAGTAACTGACTTCACTGGGAACACAGATACCCCCATCCTAAGTACTATACAGTATTTGCACACACAGCAAATGTAATAAAAATACTTTAAAGAGAGGGTTAAATGGCTATTTCTTTGATATTATTAGTAAAAACACTTTCCAAGTCAATACTAGCATTTTATTCTATAGGAATATATGGTTTTTCCCAGAGAAGAGTTTATTATGACAATGCCTTCTAAAATATAAATAGGTACAGTTCTTACACAAAATTTTGTTAATTACTTATTGATGAGTCTCTGTGTGTGCGTGTTTGTGTGGGAGAGCATACGCAGGGGTACCACACTACACATGTCAATGAACACTTGGCATAGATAGATTCTCTCCTTCCACTATGTGGGTCCCAGGGATTGAACTCATGGTGTCAGACTTGGTGGCAAGCACCCTCCCCTGCTGAATTACTTCATGGGCCTAGTCACAGTTCTTAAAACACAAAGTATGGGGATTCCTTACCCAGACAAGCAGAGGAGAGGCTGGGTTGCACAGTTCACATGCTTTTAACGGCAGTTTCTTGTACGCATTTGTATGACAGCATGAACTGCAAGTCTCAACAGAACGCACCTTTCTGTTGTTGCTGCTGTTCGAAGCAGTAGACCCATCAGAACAGTTTGGGAAATGCCACCCTAAAATGTTACTTTTTCATGTTCACATTAAACAAGGATGCTTGCTCTCTTGCCACTACTTATGTGGGTTTAAAAATCCTGACTTGAGAAAGAAGAATAACAAAGAAACAAAATTAGATAGGAACAGCAGAGGAAAGCAAAGACATAGATAAACGGTACCATTTTACATGCATCTGCTATATGTATAATTGTCCAATTTGTAATTTATCCATGTTTATATAACCAACAGCAATAACATCCATACCACTTCATACATCATGGTGAGAAGGATAGGTTTCAAGAAAAAATACAATAGAAGATATTTTAATATAAAGAAACAAATATATGACATCTCTACTTGAGAAGTTGGTATATTGCAAGCAAAATTTTTGAATTTTAAACTTAACAAGAAGACCATAAAGTTGACCTCAAAAAAAAAAAAAAAAAAACATGAAACCAGATTCACTCATACTTTGATTGTAGCTGAAAGTTTTCCTATGTCTCGCCCAGTCTGCAGCTGCTCAGACCCAAGTAATTAAAACTGCTCGGCCATTAGCTCTGGCTAACTACTGGCTAACTCTTACACTTAAACTCAGACCATTTTCATTAATCTATATATCTCCACGTGTTCCATGGCTTTACCTGTGTGCCATTTCATGCTGCTCCCTGGATGGTGGGCTGGCATCTCCTGACTCAGCCTTCCTCTTCTCAGAATTCTCCTTGTCTGCTTATGCCACCTGTACTTCCTTCCTGGCTACTGGTCAATCAGCATTTTATTTATCAACCAATCAGAGCAACAAACTCACAGCATACAAAGCGATATCCACAGCATTGAAAGGAAGATTTCACTTGGTAAATCATTTTGGAAATCAATGTGACAGAAAAAAAGAAAAACAAGAAAAAGAAAACCCACAACCCTTTAGTTGGCTTGAACTGGAAATTCAACTTTGGAGAACTATCAAAAGGAAATGACTGAAAATCTCGATGTGAAAAGGTAGTCTAAGCGACCCGGAGAGGTGGCTCCGAGGACAGGCGCCCGCCCGCGGCGGCCGAGGTGGCGAGTTCGATTCCCGCGACCGCCGGATAGCCTCCGAATGACGGACGTCATCGTCATTCACGGAAAAAAAAAAAAAAAGGTAGTCTACATTTATGTTATTTATGAAAACCAGAGCAGAAATCATAATTGCTGCCACTCCAGCTCACACATTTACTAGCTGTTCAGATATGATAAATTTATACTTGAAGAGGTGAAAATTTTGCCTTGATCACAAAAACAAAAACAGAATTGAGATAGCCTGAGGCCTAATTCTGGCAAAGTCCCCTCTCTTATTACTACCCTTAAGCAGCCATGAATACTAGAAATGGGCCATGCAGACATTTCTCATCTCTTCTTTAGAGGATGAGCCACCATGGTATGATGTTGATGATTGCACTACAATCGATGTTTATAATAAAACAAAAATGCAAAGAAACTATAAGTACATATGCATACCATAACAACTACCCAGGAAAATCCACATGTCAGAAAAAAAAAGAAAGGACTGGAAAGAAACACATCAGAACACTCATATTCTGCTCTCAGAGTGTGAACTTTATGGACAGTACATTTTCTCTCGTTTCCAATTTGTGGGTAATGGAGTCATATTAATTGCATCAAACAACGATAAACCCATAAACTGAACAAATAGTAAGAGTATTGTAATACACAAAAGCAAATTCCGGAAAAGGGACTGGGGCAGGAGCAGTGACTAATTCAAATGTTACTTTCCTAGCAGCTCCCGAGTGCTTTTCCATTTATGAACTAAATAAACAGATGGTGGTTAGATTCAAGCATGGCCACATATTATATTTAGCCTTTTGCAAGAAACTACATGCTCTCCAAGCAGCTTTGGACAAGAAACTAAGATACCTTATCTGATTGAAATTACAGGGGAGATAGGAAAAGTACAGGATCCATTTTGAAGTTTGGTTTCAGCTTTGTACTCTATTGATTTTATAATGTCCAGAGCAACTAAATGCAACAAACACATAATATGCCACGCAATATGCTGTCTGAAGTTACTTTGGTCATCACCTAAATTTAGAGAAGAGGTAGGGGACACAGAGACACTATCAAAAAAATTGATTTTTTACAGCTAATAACTTGTGCTTGGTGACTGAACACAGTATCAAAAATCACCATTCTGTGTGCAGATCATTTCCCTGGCCTTCCCTGCTGTTCCTAGACACTCCCACAGCTCTCCAGCTGCCACCAGCCAACTCCTTCTCTTCAGTATTCCGACGACCACACAGTTGAGGTTCACAACATGCCCCAGTCATTTGTGTTGCATCTCGGACCCTCTGTGCTCCACTGCCACTGCGCTGCAGAAATTAAAGTCTCGGGGAAGGAACGCGATGACATATCTTTCCCAGAAATTGAATTTTTCTCACTAGAGACAAAAACACTTGAGAGGACACTTTGTTGCCAACATAACATTTCCTGGACTTTAGGAAAACAGTTTGCCTTGGATTCAAATCCCAGCTCTCCTCTCTAGCAAGGTTATTCATCACTGTATTATTCTTAGGGTCGGATGAAATAAGGCCAACAGCATTAGACTCTAGAGAGGAGTCAGCCCATCTGGAGTAAACCTACATGAAACACCAAGGAACAGTGGAGCCATATGCAGATGCTTGGCAGTTCATTTAAGTAGAAATACCCACAGAAGAAGGAGGACACTGAGAAAAACCCAAGGAAATGGTCCAGGAACTCTTGATGATGCTTCTACTCTTCAGCCTTTCAGTCTTGAACAGCTGCTGAGTGCGCAGAGATGGAGACACAGAAACAGGAGAGACAGCCTGTGTGACTGGGCCATGTGTAGGCTACCAAGCACGCAGTATGAGGAAACCAGAGTCTTCATTAAGACACACTCTGGCTGTATAGGAATGATAAGGTATTACAATTCACTTTTTCAGTTTGTCTTTCAAAGCAAAATAATTTAATAATGTTAACAATAGCTCACTCCATAGCAGGCGCTGCTGGCCATGAAGAAGTGACAGTGATCTTACACGATGCAGAGCATGACCTTCAGATTCTGGTACCAGGTAAAGGACCAGGAATCAAGACCAGACCAGGAATCAAGAGAGAAACAAATACTAGCTGAAACAAGAAGGTTTTCAAGATCTTTTTGAAGAGTCAGAATTTTCATAAGGATGTTCTCCTGGAATTGTCAGGAGAAGTAGCATCATGATAAAAATGAGTAATAATCAAATTTATTAGTGAAAAGTACCTGTTGTAGACTTCTGCGTTCATTAATATTTACTCAAGTAGCCTTTGAACAATCTCCAGTCAAAATTTTCCACTCATATAATACTTGCATCTCCTGTTCCTTTCCTTCCTTCCTCTGCTGAGTGACACCCATTCCCTAGATGTGATCCTTCCACCTCTAGACCAAAACTCCTCCCCTGAGGCTGAAGCCACTCAAGTGTTGTTTGATACACACACCTTGCATCAAGCTTAAGTTGTAGGTAATAAATAGACTTATTCCTCCCAGAAGGCATAGACACCTCACTTCTACCAGCTCCTTGCTGATCTCAAGAGCATGTTTTAGAAGTAACCAACCTAAGCCACAAAAAAAAACCCATGTACTTAGAGGGTCATTGCCATTAAAGCATATTCTCTGAGTATCCACACTCCAACGCACACACTGTGTGACTCTTGCATCACAGCTGGCATCTGGTAAAAAATAGAAAGCTCAATGCAAAACTGACATCAAAATCAGAACTTCTTCAAGGTTCTGGGTCTCTTTGACCACATGTCTCTAACTTCTAAGTGTTATATCTAAGCTAATTTTTAAAGTCAATGGGTCACACATTGTAACTTCAGATGAAAATAGAATACAAATACTGCAATCTCACCTTCTCAAAACCAGTTTTCCATTCAGTTCTTCCTTTAAAAACAAAGAACATGGAAAATCCAATTAACTTTTAAAAAATCCTGTTGCTGGGGCTGGAGAGACAGTCCAATGGGTAAAATGCTTGCGGCGTAAGCACAAACGACCAGAGTTCAGATTGCCAGAACCCACACACACGCCAAGCTCTGGGTTTAGCTGAGAGACTCTGCATCAGTTTATAAGGTAGAGAGCAGTTTAGGAAAACAGCCAACATCTGCTTCTGGCCTCCAAATGCACACCTGTGCACCTGAATCCATTCACACAGGTATGCCCCCACACATGTGAACACACACACATACACACACACACCTCACATGCACAAGTTGTAATTTTATTTGTAAAAGACCCTATTTAGCCCAAACTAAAGACAATAAATCACTATGCATAAGCAACCTGTATCTGTACTCGGAGCCAACCGTACAGAAAAGCTCTACCCCTGCCTGGTCAGGTCTAGTTCAACTGGGTGTCCCAATGCATGAGCTGGAAACCACAAGCAAAGAGTCGGTATGCTAGAGACAGATGTGCTTCACAGCCTGCAATCTGAACAACTCTCTGCCAGAAAATTAAGCTTTAAAAAAAAAAACATAACTTGGAGAGTAGAGAGATGGCTCCGTGACTAAGAATACTTCCTGTTCTTCCAGAGGACCCAGGTTCGATTCCCAGCACCCACTGGCAGCTCACAGCCAGTTCCAGAATATTCAAAGCTCTCTTCTGTCCCCTCAGGCACCAGGTATACAAGTGGTCCACATAAAATAAAAATACATTTAATTTTAAATAAACACAAGTTACAGGGCTAACACCACGCATAAGTAGATATGGATATTAATTTAGTTATATACATAACTTTCTGGCAAAGGCATATATTCTATAATAAGAATACAGTGCAGGAATACTACGAAAAAATCTCTAAAGACAAATGACAATGTCTGTGGGTGTTTGTAAAAATAGCATATAGAGAATGAAATGTAAATCATTGCCAAACTAAACATGATTTGTCCAAACAAAGGCACCTCGGTGACTGTTGAGGGGCTCCTGTGAGATTACACATGATTATATATGTGCAGGTAAAAGAAAACAATAACACTCTCACTCAAACATGGTAATGGGACCTATTCAAATAGGAGATTCCAGGTAATTGATTCAAGGGCAGAGATACTTAATCTGGAGCAGTGACAATACCAGCCCAATAGATAAAGCCTTAGTCTAGTTAAAATCTTCACTCAAAACTGCACTATACTGATGATAGAATACAGATTTGTTCTTTCATTTTTCTCAGAAAGAACACATACATATTACTTTGTTCCTATCCTGGAAAAGGGAGCGATGGAATGTGTACACCTTTCTTAAAGGTAGTTCCTGCACCTTTCCTTACAGGCTGTGTGGAGAGCAGCCACTCAGTGGCAAGCAAATTCCACCAAGAGTGTCTGAAGCACCACCAGGCAAAGAAAATGCTCTTCGTTGAGAACCAAATGATACCTGTGGGAATGGTCCCTATAGACCCATATGTTTAAATATTTGGTCTCCATTTGGTGCCTCCTTGGGGAGGATTAGGAGCTGTGGCTTTGCTTGAGGAAATATGTTGCTGGGGATGGGCTTTGAGGTTTCAAAAGACTCACAACATTTTGAGTTCACTCTCTGCTTGCTACTTGCAAATGAAGATGTGAGCAGTTGACACCTACCTCTGTGCCCTCTCTCCACCATCATAAACTCTAACCCTCTGGAACCAGAATCATTAGCCTAATTAAACTCTTCCTTTTACAAGTTGCCTTGGTTATGGTGTTTTTATCAGAGCAATAGAAAAGTAACTAATATAGTACTTTTATTATCTCCTAAGTGGCCTGAGGATGCAGTTCAGTAGTAGAGCACTTGTTTACCATGCATAAAATGTATAAGGCCCTGGGTTCAAACTTCAGCACCTCATTAAAAATAAATGTAAAACCTGGGTATCTCCAGTTTTCTAAATAGGATTAACAAAGCATCCCTGATGGGAATAGAAAGCCGTAAATTAGAACAGTAGTTATCCCAGAGCTGCTATCATTTCCTGAATCCACTTAGAAGAGACAAGAGATGAGGCTCAGGACTCAGCCTGTGAACATGTCTACTTGGCTGGTGAGGCCATGGAACCTAGAGAAGAACCTATGCTGCCATGTTCCTAAACCAGTATAACCTTTAACTGTGTTCTAAATAGCCATCTTTGTACCCACTGAAAAGCATAGCTCTCACCACCTCCACCAAAGAAACTTCTTTTTAAAGAAGACAGAGACCATTACAGATCACAACAACTGATCACAATTCAGAGAACAACTGGAAATGGGGTACCCAGCCCTAGTCGCTACATCTACAACACAACCCCTACACCTAAAGCCCAGAGAACATCACAGAAGAAGGGACAGAAAGGTTATAAAAGCCAGAGAATGAGGACACCTGCTGTGGGTGTATGTCAGGGAGTCTGCACCCACTTTCAACAATGTGGTTGCCTAAAGAAGACCGGAACAACGACATCAGTTGCCATGTCAATCTGGATGGTACAAATCTCGTGGGGCCCCACCCCTAGATGAAGAGCTATAGGCAATTAATGACTTGTGAGAGAGGGAGAATTAGTCTTCCCCAGGATGAGTCCTAAAAATATCTACATTCAAGCAACAATATATGAACTCAGCAGGTTGCACTTATATATTTATAGTGTGTGTGTGTGTGTGTGTGTGAGAGAGAGAGAGAGAGAGAGAGAGAGAGAGAGAGAGAACAATAATTAAATAAAAAGAGGTCATGAATTTGACAGAGATGGGGGAACACAGAAGGATTTGAAGGGGGGACAGGGAAAGGGTACACATATGTAAAAATTTTTTGAAAAATGGTTGTTAAAGATGATCAATCTATTCATGTGTGCTTTATAGGCCTCAAATTTGGAGGGGCTTTATTACTATTATTATTATCATCATTGTTATTATTAGTATTTCAAATATGAAAAATTTGCAATTTCAACTTGAATTCCTGGGACAGCATAAGGTTTGTAGCTACATCTTCTATGGAGATCATGCAAATTGAGGCTCATTGCAACCATATGAGGGAAATACTTATGAGGGAAAATTTTCCTGTACGAATATCCACATAGAATTGTAAACTGTTATTAACAAAAGCAGTGATTCTCAGACATTAGTGTTTATAAAGGTCCTCTTTTTAACATTTATTTATCTTATGTGCATGCGTGTCTGAATAGATGGATGTGTGCCTTTCAGGAGTCCACACACAGATGGTATTGGTTTCCCTGGAACTGGGGTGATATTGTAAGCCACTGTGTGGGTTTGGGGGTCCAAACCTGGGTCCTCTGCAAGACCAACCAGTGTTCTTTCCCACTGAGCCATCTCTCCAGCCCTAAAGGTCCTCTTTATTAGGTCAAGGTCAGGTCTTGGAGGGCAAGGAGCAGGAACTGTCTTATTTCTTTCTCTTAAGCTATAACCCTCTAATTGCGGGATAAAACACTATGCAAAACTTACCCTCCTGCTATCCATGAACTTCATTCTTTGTGTTCAGTAGACAAAGGACCTAGAAGCTATTGACTTTTGATTTTTTTCCCAAGACCCTGGCACTCTGAGTGATGCTCGCCTGAGGTATGAGAGCAAGCCTCACTCTCAAAACCCCTCCATTTCCTGTATCATTCTGAGTGTGTTTGCATGTGTGCAACGAATCCTAACACAAGAACTGGAGGTGCATCTAGAAAGGGGTATTTTTGCACAAGTACTCCTGCTTATTCTGATGTGTACACCTGGAACCATGCTGTTAAAACACGACTGGTGTTTTGGGTTCATATGACAAGATGATTTGGGTCATAATAACTCTCACAGACCAAGGGCTGTGTTTCAGCTATAGAGAAGTCAGCTAGCTCTATTAATGGTGGTGTGATTGATATGGCTAATTGATAGGAGACCAAAGTTGAAGCTGAAATCATTGGGAAATACAGTGACCAGTGACCGCCTAAGCCACAACTAAGTGTATAGCACCAAACCCAAAAATCTCTGCTTCAGCCCTCCCTACACTTCCCACTTCAAATTTTCTTACTTAAAAAAAAAATATATAGCATCTATGTAAACTGCTTTTTAAGTGGTACAAATTATTCCTCAGCAGCAAACTTGGACTTCCCGTGTTCTGCAGGGCTGGGGAGCGGTTGCTGCTCCACCGAGGTCAGAAGTGTCTCCTGCAGCAGCCCACCCCTGCTCACAGGGCCTTCTGTTCTCCCTTAGAACTCCTTGGCTTGCCAGGAAACCAACTGCTCCAACATCTTCCTGGGGTTCGCTCTTTGCTTCTTGCTTTGCTGGAAGTTTAAAACCCTGTTCCCTAAACATGTCCATACCTGGGGATCAGGCAAAAACTTATTTCTTTAACTTTGTATTTCTGAAGTTCCCCCAAATCCACTTCTAAAGACAGGAAGAGAAATTTCAAGAAATGTATATATATATATATATACTTCATCCCCGGAATATGTCTGCTGTCATTCCAGGAGAGCGGTCCTTCTACCCTAGCTCTGCTTTTCACACACCTCTGCATGCTCTTGATACAGCGAATACGCCCTTCACATTAGCACTAATGGAGGGTAGACTTGTGCCCTGAGGAGATAATGGGCCAGCCCACCTGAAGAAATAAGCCCTCTAAATGCCTGAGGCAAATTGGTAGCTGCCCAGGAAACAGCCCAGCAGGAAGCTGGTACAGTCCCACTGTTAAATCTGTCCCCCGTATTCCCACCCACCTTGCTTCTGCCATTCTGAAACCAGAGAAGTGGAATGCACTCCAGCTACGCTTTATCTGGAAATTCTTAGCTTTCATCTTCATGGAAAGAAAGAGATTTTGAAAAGAAAATGTAAATGAAACCTTATTAGCCATTCGTACGTTGCTACTGGCAGTGAATCAGAAGGTATCCTGCCAAATGCAGTGTGAGCTGAGCTGGCCGGCCGGACTTAAAATCTTAGAGCAGTCTGGGCTGAGCTCTGGCTTTGGTGGTCCACGAACTGGCTGGTTTCTTCTGGTAACTCAAACGGAACCTTACCAGATATAAGGAAACTTTGTCTGGCTTTGTCACTGTCAACAATTCCTTCAAGACTGACTGAAACCCATCAAGCATTTTCATCCCATGTCAATAAAGTGCCTCTGTGAGGAAATCAAGGCTTTATTGCCTTAACTCCCACAGTAGGTAGACTCTGGTGACCACTGACCTTGCAGTACGTTGCAATATCAATCAGAAAGGGCAGAGAATCAGAAAACTAATTTCATTGGGAAGGAAAAAAAAAACTCTCCACATAAGTACAAAGAGGGCAGCAATCACACAATCATCTCATATGCTGGCATAGCATTTCTGGGTTGTTTTTAGGTATGACAGGGCTCTTCTCTTCCTCAACATAATTGAGCCAGCCTTTCTGCAGTGAAATATTTGAAG
>CABHPH010109276.1:0-39399 GCA_902168325.1 Peromyscus nudipes | reverse complement strand
AATGGTGCTGGCATAACTGGATATCAACGTGCAGAAGGCTGCAAATATATCCATATCCATCACCGTGCACAAAACTTAAGTCCAAGTGGATCAAAGACCTCAACATAAATCCAGCTACTCTGAACCAGCTAGAAGAGAAAGTAGGAAGTAGTCTTGAACTCATTGGCATAGGAGATCGCTTCCTAGGTATAACACCAGCAGCTCAGACACTGAGACAAACAATCAATCAATGGGACCTCTTGAAACTGAAAAGCTTTTGTAGAGCAGAGGATATGGTCAACAAGGCAAAGCGACAGCCCACAGAACGGGAAAAGATCTTCACCAACCCCACATCTGACAGAGGACTGATATCCAGAATATATAGGGAACTCAAGAAATTAAACATCAAAATTCCCAAAAGTCCAATTAAGAAATGGGCTATAGAACTAAACAGAGAATTCTCAACAGAGGAAACACAAATGGCTGAAAGACATTTAAGGAATTGCTCAACATCCCTAATCATTAGGGAAATGCAAATCAAAACAACTCTGAGATACCACCTCACGCCAGTCAGATTGGCTAAGATCAAAAACACTGAGGACACCTTGTGCTGGAGAGGATGTGGAGCTAGGGAACTCTCCTCCACTGCTGGTGGGAATGCAAGCTGGTACAGCCACTGTGGAAATCAATATGGCGCTTTCTTAGAAAATTGGGAATCAGTCTCCCCCAAGATCCAGCTATACCACTCTTGGGCATATACCCAAGGAATGCTTAATCATACCACAAGGGCACTTGCTCAGCTATGTTCATATCAGCATTATTTGTAATAGCCAGAATGTGGAAACAACCTAGATGCCCTTCAACTGAAGAATGGATAAATAAACTGTGGTACATATATACAATGGAATACTACTCAGCAGAGAAAAACAATGACCTCATGAGGTTTGCAGGCAAATGGAGGGATCAAGAAAAAAATCCTCCTGAGTGAGGTAACCCAGACTCAGAAAGACAAACATGGTATGTACCCACTCATAGGAGAATACTAGTTGTGGAACAAGGATGACTGGACGGCTACTCACAACACCAGGGAGGCTACCTGGAAAACAGGACCCCAAGAAAGAAACGGGGATCGCCCAATGAAGGAGAAATGGATGAGATCTACATGAACAGTCTGGACGTGAGTGGGGGTAATGAGGGGCGAGGGGCGAGGGAAAGAGAACTTGGGGGAGCGGGAGATCCCAACTGAATCAAGAACAGAGAGGGAACACAAGGAATGTTCATGGTAAATGAAGACCACATGAGAATAGGAAGAAGCAAAGTCCTGGAGAGGCCCACAGAAATCCACAAAGATGCCCCCACAATAGACTGCTGGCAATAGTCGAGAAATAGCCTGAACTGACCTACTCTGGTGATAAGATGGCCAAACACCCTAATTGTCATGCTAGAAACCCCATCCAGTGACTGAGGGAACTAGATGCAGATATCCACGGTCAGGCCCCGGGTGGAGCTCCGGGAGTCCAATTGGTGAGAAGGAGGAGGGTTTATGTGAGCAAGAGTTGTTGGGACCAGGGATGGATGGAATACAGGGACAAGTGGCCAAACGAATGGAAACACATGAACTGTGAACCAATGGCTGAGGGGCCCCCAACTGGATCAGGCCCTCTGAATGGGTGAGACAGTTGATTGGCTTGATCTGTTTAGGAGGCATCCAGGCAGTTGGACTGGGTCCTGTGCTCAGTGCATGAATTGGCTGTTTGAAACCTGGGGCTTAGTAGAGACCCTTGGCTCAGCCGGGGAGGAGGGGACTAGACCTGCCTGGGCTGAGTCCACCAGGTTGATCTCAATCCTCGGGGGAGTCTTTGCCCTGGAGGAGATGGAAATGGGGGGTGGGCCGGGGGGAGGGGGGCAGTGCGGGAGGAGGGAGAACGGGGAAATCTATGGCTGATATGTAAAGTTGAATTATATTGTAAAATAAAATAAAATAAATTCAAAAAAAACATTAGGTTCAGCAAAGATACTAAAGCCCCATACAATGACCAGGGTCTCTGTTGAATTAATCTCATTCATAAGACTATCATGAACACAGGCTCATTGATTTCTGGGAACTGGACATCAGATACCCACTACAATATACACTTCCATCAATTACTCTATAAACTGTTACTTTATCAGAACCTGGTATTAACAAGAACTCCAAAATATGAATAAAAATAAACAAATAGCCCAGAAAAATGTTTGTATTGTCATGTTACTTTGAACCCAGCTGAGATACAACAAATAGATCATACTGACTACAGCAACTGAAGTACCAATGCACACTGTCCTAGTTAGCTTTTCTCAACACAAACCAGAGTCCTGAGGAAAGAGGAAACCTCAATTCAGTGGTTGATTCCCTGAATTTAGTTTCTGGGATTGACTGTGGAACATGATCTTCAATAATAATTGATAGAGAAGAGTCCACTCATTGCTAGGTAGTACCATATAAATGCCGTTGGACTGGAATATATAAGAACATTTGCTGAGCATGTCTAAAGATGCCTCCCAGTAAGCAACAATCCTCCTCTGTGATCTCTACTTCAGTTTCTTCCTCAATTTCTTGCTTTGGATCCCAGTTTTGGATTACCTCACAATTGTCTATAAAGTATAAGGTGAAAGACACTGAATCCTTCACCAATTTAATTTTGCTCAGTGCTTTATCATAGTCATGGAGAGGCAAATGAGAACACACACACACACACACACACACATCAAAACAAAAATTCTCATGATTCTAATGCATCACATTAAGAATGGAATCCTCAGCCTAAACTGTAAATACCGGGAAAGTATTGAATAATCAATTTAAACACAAAAAGAGACAGACAGCTAACCTACATTAGTATAGCCACCACGAGTACCTCCTCAGTTAAAGGAAAAGTAGAACTTTCCTGGAACACACATACTACATGAATTAATACCCACTGAGTCATCACTTGAGAAAATGACCTGAAGATGACCTATGCACTTAGGGGAGAGAAGAACACCCCCATGAAGCCACAGGAAGAAATAAACTGCATTACAAGAGTAAAGAAGCAAATAACTGTTTGGGCATTGAGAAATACCACAGCATTCACAGTAATTAACACTCACCCAATAATCTGATTAATCTGATTGATCTCTGATTAATAATGGGCTCAACTATCTATGAAAAACTTCAAAGTTACGTCTGATGGAAAACCATGTAGGCTGCATGCAAACCTTCTCTTCTCTCTCTAATCCCCCGATCCAATACCACAAACTCATACCTAGCTCTGTAACAGAACACACTTACAAGATTTGCCTCTGCGCCCTGCTACCATTTCCTGTGGTTCCCACAGATATGACCCTTGGACAACAAGTAGGCAGAAAGGAGACCCACAACTCTCAGAGATTCAATCCCCCAAGTCTCCTCTCCAGCTATGCAACAGGAAACCTGTTGTGGTCTCCCTTTCCTCTCTGACCCCATCCTCAAGAGATCACAAGGACCTCTACTAACCTTCCAACCAAAAATCAACCCAGTAGCCCAGTATCCAACATAAGCAGACATTCCCTCTGAATACTCCAGTGAGCAGGCTAGGAAAACAGGCAACTGGCAAAAATTGCAATATCTGAAACCCCAGAGAGGAAAAAGAAACCAAGGAACAAATCATCCATTTAAAAAAACAAATTCAGAAATCTTCACCTAGAACTTATACTCATCTCAAACCCAGATGCTTAAAGGCCAGCAGAATGACACAGAGGGTGATAAGTCCCCACTAGATCCCAGCTATTCTTCCACAGAAGGCACTGAATATTTAAACATAGCTTATGTACATGCAAAAACAAAAAATAAACAAACAATAAAAAACTGTTAAATAAAAATAAATAAAGATGATAGAGGTCCTCAAATAAATCCCTTAACCAAGTCCAGGATAAAATAATTGGAAGGTGTGAACAAATCCAAAACACACAAAAAAGAATGGAAGATAAAAAATGAAACTGGGAACACCCGCCCAACTCGACCCCAGTTGCGGGCCAGCGGGCAGGGCTCCTGCAGGAAGGCCCTCCACTCACCAAGACCCCCCACAGAGGACCCTGCAACCTACACACCCTGCCCCCATATCCATTTGCCCAAGACCCCAGCCACTTCCTGAGGCTTGGAAAACAACCCACAGCTCTCAGCAGGCCTAGAGGTGAGTGACTCTGTTCATACCCAGTGAGTCCTGCCCCTAGGACCCATCCCTGGGCCCCAGCCATTCCCCCAGGAACACCCCAACTTTGCTTCAGTTGCCAGCCAGAAGCCCCCCACCTCACCAAGTAAGGAAATGGAGCTAGGAGCTATGCTGCTTTTTGGCTTTACTGGCTCCTTTGGGAAAATACTTTATATTGCTTAATAGCTGTGCAAGAATTTTTGCTAAGAGCTTTATGGCCATTCAATACAGTAATTTCACCCTCAGCCTGAAGCAAAGCTCTTTGGTAGAGCAAATCAAAAGTACTGCTGTAACAGAAACGTTTGTCTGAATTGAAGCCCTTAGGGGAGCTATTATGAATTTGGGTAGAGGGACAGCCTCTAGATAAAAACAATTTACCGCTGAGAGTGCATCTATGCTAGTTCCTGAATAGCTAAGAGAACTCAGCAACTTTGGGGTGTTACAACTCCATAACAACACTCACTAAATCCCAGTGTTGTATATCAAAGCTGACTATAAGAGACTCTTCTTAATAGTTCTATAGTATAAGTTTGGTAGAACTCTTTTAGATGTTTGCCAAGTTAGATATATCCTAATAGATCTATAGAATTTCTTTAAGACATGTAGTAATGAGCTTGTAAGAAGTAAATAAATAAATATATTTGCTAAGGTAGTCCTATAGAGTTTCTTTAAAAAAATATTAGCTTGTAAGAAGTACAAATAAGTATATGTTGATATGCTATATGTGATTTTTGTAAAAAAGTGTAAATGTTAAGTGTGAGTCTATGCTTAATGTATATGGTGAAAAAGTGTAAATGTTTGAATGTGAGTCTATGCTTAATATATCAAGTTGGCATTCTGAGTGTTTTCAATAGCTCTAGAAGCTGCTAAGAAGCTAAGA
The DNA here is from genome assembly GCA_902168325.1 of Peromyscus nudipes. Classification (NCBI taxonomy): domain Eukaryota; kingdom Metazoa; phylum Chordata; class Mammalia; order Rodentia; family Cricetidae; genus Peromyscus; species Peromyscus nudipes. The sequence goes on along the minus strand of CABHPH010109276.1, from coordinate 34,332 downwards.
ATTGCAGACACCAGAACCAGTATAACAACCACAGACAGGCATCCACTACTAAGACCCATTGGAAAATCAACGCAACATAGAAAAACCTGAGCTAACAGCAACAATGGTACAATTTAAAATGTTGCTGTAACTAAAAATGCCTTTGGCTTGAGAACAAAAGCTGCAGAAACGCTTGTTTGAACTAAAATTGTTAGCTGCAAAAAGTTTTTGGTTGTAAAACGTTTCTTCATATTTGGAAGGCTGGTACCAGAATTTATTATTTAAATTTTGGGACTTAAGAAATGAACGATAGTGCTTTCATTGCAATGGGACAATTTTGAATTCACTTATGGTGATGATCTAGGAACTGTTTTCTGGAATTATTTGTGTTAAAATGGAACGCTTAAATGAAGAAACTTATTATTTCTACCTAGGCTCAAGATGCAGTTTTGCATATGCATATATGTTTTATTAACTGTGGTGATTCATGAATTTTGTGTTCAAAATGGAACTTTTTTGGAACTGTTTATGTAAAAATGGAATTACTTATGGAACTGGTTTTGTGTTACAAATCAAACTGTTTAAATGAAAAAGTTTGGGTTTTCTTCTAACTAGGTTTGAGATTTTGTTTTTAAAAAATTATTATAAAGAAAGGGGGAATTGTGAGTGAATTAAGGTTGAGTGTATTGATATTAATGCACCCTGGTTTGAAGTTAAGAAAATATTTTAGTTTGATGTGAATACATCAGAAGATTTTCTTCTGTTCTGTTAGCAAGAAATTCAAATGGTTCTGTTACAAGGTTGCTTTGAGATGTATGACTGGAAGAATTGTAACTAAGTATAGCAATATTTATGTTAACGTACTAATGTTAATGATGAAGCTAAGGGTATCTTTAGGTTTGCAATTGCATTACGAAATATTTTTAGAAAGGGCTGGATGCAGCTAAGACTGCTGTAGTCACCTTGGACCCAATCCAAAAAAGAAATGCCATCTTTATCATCCTCTACTCCCATACTGGGAGATGTGACAACTATGGAGATTGCTATGAGCTATTAATGAGTTGTTTTTATATATTAAGAAAGGGGGACCTATGGTTTCAGGTTTCCTGGTGGCTTTACCCAGCAGGTCTGCATAGAGAGGATGATTGGACCATGGGCCTGAGTGCAGGTGTCTGAGATGGTCTGTACTCGGCTGTACTGAGGGGAGGTCTTTTGCTCCACCCCTTGGCCTTTCTATAAATATCCTAAGGCAGACACAGTCAGGGCCCAATGGAATAGGTTCCAAGCCCTTTTAAGACTCTCCTGTTTTTTCTATCTTTATCTCCCCCTCTAATCCTTCTATCTAATATTTCCTACTGCTCCTACTCAAGAGCACTCTGGGGAAATGTGGGTAGCACCCCCCACAGTACAGTTAACAACGCATGAAAGGAATTGGTGATTCTCAGGTACACTTTGACAATAGACATAGAGTTGCAGAGTTTGGAGTTTGCCCAGTTGGTACTTTCATCACTCTTTTATCCAATATTTTCTCATTTTGCTAACTTTTGGAACAGTAATGTATATCATTATATCCTGGAAGTATGAGTTCTGTTATTTCATTTGGATTTCACAAGGGTTTCAGTTTGGAGATTGCCGTGAGAATCAGAAGAGATGTTGACCTTTGGAGTATTAAACAGTGTGGACACCATGGGTCTTTTGAAGTTGGTCTAAGTACATTTTGAATTATGAAAAGGGGACAAGCCTATGGGGGCCAGTGAGTGAAATGTGGTATTTTGAGGAAAAATGGCCCCAATAGGTCCATAGAGAACGGCATCATTAGGAGCTATAGCCTTTGGAGTAGGGGTGGCTTGGTTGGAGAAAGTGCTTCATTAGGTGGTAGACTTTGAGGTCTGAGAAGCTCAGGCCAGTTCTCTGCCTCCTGCTTATAGGTCACATATAGTATTCCCCATTCTAGGCATAGCTTTAATATCCAGATGAATCTCTGTAATATACTCTTGTGGCCCACAAGACTGGTGGACCCATCAAAATTCCTAAATAAGTCAGGCTGTTCCTAAGATAAAGTGTTGCACTCTGCAAACTGACAAGGCCATATGGCTTAGGACAACAACCCACACACCAACTAAATATGGAGATGTCAACCTGGTGCCTACATGGAGCCTTCTTAATCTCTACAATCCAGTGCCTTTGGCATGGGAAGGTATTCAGCAGGCTGATGAAAGAAAAATGTGAAAAACCAACACAGCGACAAACCTTTTGGCCTATAATCTGTCTTGCCTGCAAATTATGATAGAGCAATGGTGACAGGTTATGTTGCCAACCCATATCTGATTTAATTTAAGGCACATGCCACAAGGAGAAACATATACCCAACACTGCCTGTGTAACCAAGGACCAGAAATTAGATAGTCCAGAGTCATAGGCTAAAACCAAACACTACTGGTCCAAATATAAATTTTTAAAAAAATCAATAAAATGACTCCTGATGGTATACTGCATTTTCATTTCTCAGTGCCTTATACACTCATCATCAGAGAGGTCTCAACTGGCAGCAAATGGAATCAGATGTAAAAACCCAGAGCCAGACATTATGGTAGAGAGAGTCTATATGGGAGGCCTCCATCAAATACATCCTCTAAAAGGTAAGGGAATCACATGGAATAGAAGGAAGGAAGAGCCACAGGGCTAGAAGACTACAAATTAACAAAGCCCTCTGAATCAACAAGTCCAACTAATATAAACTCAGAGAGACTGAAGCTGCAGCAGCCTACAGTCTACCTTAAGGCCACTGTGTATAAATTATAGCTATTCACTTAGAATTTCATGGTACTCTGAACTCTGAGAACAAGTGGGCTTCTGACTCTTGTGCCAGCAGTTGGGACCCCTTCCTCACATTGGTCAGCCATGTTCAATTTGGTTATAATAGGTATCCCTTCATCTTACTATACTTTATTTTTTTCATACTTGGTTGTCTCTTGAAAGCCTGTTCTTTTCTAAAAAGAGACAGAAAGAGAGTAGATATTGAGAAGTAGGAATGCAGGAATGAATTAGACACAGTAGAGGGTAGGGAAACTAAAATCACTATAGGTTTTTAGAGAAAACAAGTTCTTTTCAATAAAAGGAAAATAATAATCAAATGTTTAAAAAATAAAAATAATGGGAATTAAAAATGAACACATTTAGGTCTATCTATCTATCTATCTATCTACCTACCTATCTATCTATCTCTCACTATCTCTCCACTCCCAGAATTCTCAGTTACAGAATCCCAGTGATATTCTGCTTACATAAGCCTACACTGCTACAGGAGGAAGTGTTTTTTCTGAAAGGTCTACAAGCAGGAGCCTGAATGAATCTTTGTAATTTCAGTCAGTGCCACTTGGAATGTGTCACATTATCTGACAAGTGGTGAGTCATGAAGGAACCTGGAAGGGTGAAAGGAAGAGGTAGTCTGCTGTTCTATAAAAAAAGGACATTCTTATTGCGGAGTTTTGCCCAGAACTACAAAACATGAAACCATCTGCATGGAGGAATAGTTCTCCTGAGCTGGACATGTAGCCCAGCTACATGAGCCAGGTGGAATCAAATTTCTTTCTGTACATGTGGATGTCCAGGTTTCCCAGGAAGATTTGATGAAGAGGCCATGTGTAAGTCAAGGTGCTTCCCCACTGCTGTAGGGGCCCAAGTGCAGAGGTGCATGGAAAGAAAGGGAACATCTCACATACCAGGCATTGACTTTTTCATTGACTCTTTTTCAGTAGTGGAAATTGAAACACACCTTGGATTGACATCTTCAGGTCAGGCACTCTGTCTGCTGCAGAGTCCTGACCTCTGCAATGCCTACACCCACAATGCCCAGATGAAGATACCACTTGTTGATGTGGGGACAGGTCATTAACTGCCCTCATTCACAGTCCTTCAGAATTCCTGGCCTTGTCTCCAGCTTCAAGTCTGGAACAAACAGAGAATAACAATGTGGATGAGAAGACTGGTGAGCAACCAACACCTCTGAATGCCTATGATAGCACAAAAGGAAACCAAGGTGCATCACTCCTCCCTCTAGCATACCCCGACAGGCAGCAGCCACTGAACTACACTGATGCTGGGAGACTAAGGCAGAAGCCAGCTTCTGATAATGCCATCTTGGGAAGCAATAGCCTTGGTCTAGAAGAGCCAGGGTCTCTGCAGAGTGTTATGGTCTCAAGCATTGACTTGGAAGACATGAATACAATGGTGTCAGATATTTACCTTCTTCAACTCTTAAACTCCCTCACTGACCTAGACCACTGGGAAAATCCCACAATAACCAAATGCAAAGACTCCAAAGTCATCAGGAGGGATCAGACCCAGGGAAGCTCCAGTATCATCATTGGACTATCTGAACAGGTGAAAAAGAAAAACCATAGAACATCTGATCTACTCATGAAGCTGTTCAAGACAGAATACAGCAACGGGATTGGTGGGGAAAAAAGAGCCTGAGGCCAATCATGAGGCCACTGAAGAGGCTTTGACAATACAACCAGCACATGGAAGCCATGGAATATATACCCAGCAGGCCAGGCACAGCTAGGATGCAGAGGAAAGACAAGACCAAGAGGTAAAACAATGCCAAGAAAAGAGAAGAGGTAAAGCCATCAAGTCACAGAGTAATTACAGGAGATAAGTCCACCATCCCTAAGTCCAAGGGGAAGACAAATCAACCTGAGCTCTCAGCCATGACAGCTTTAAAAGCCTTGAATCTACCTCAGCATGTACATGCTGGCATCCATGCAAGTATTTCACCCACTGGCCAAGAAAGATGAGAAAACTTGCATCTCCTTAACCTTCAACTCTTTGTGCTACACTGTGCTTTTAGTATCAGAGTTAGTAACACTTTGGCCTCTGAGGCATTTGGCATTGACTTTGTACATGGCAACAGATAGTAAATAGAATTCATTGATATATTAACTTACTTTTAATTTCTAGAGACAGGTTCTCTCTACATATCCATTCATGTCCAGAATTAACTACGAAGGCCAGGATAGCTTTGAACTCACAATAAATCTGCTTGTCACAGGCAGTGCCTCTTCCTCTGTGTGTCCATGCCTCTGGAGTGTGGGAAATAAAGGAATTCTCCAACAAGCCAGGTGGAATCAAGTTTCTTTCTGTACATGTGGATATCCAGGTTTCCAAGCATGATTTAATGAAGAGGCCATGTGTAAGCCAAGGTGCATTTCCAGTACCTACCTAGTACCCCAACAGAATTAACTGCATGTAATTACAACTGGAACTCAACTCAGATTCATTTTTCTAATAATCTGCTTTGTTTCGGTTGTAAGCTGTACTTGCTAAAATGCTTGTGATGCACTGACCTCATATGAGGTATGCTTATGCTATCCTGAGTATTTTGTACTTTAGTGGTAAAGTTAAAATTGTTTGTCTACTTCAAGGAAGTATGGCATCAGAATTTTACTGAGGGATTGTATTCAACCAGTCCATAGATTTTCATAGTGCATCTATTTTCACAATATTTACACATCAACTGCTGTTCAGGATCAATACGGTCCAATATAACAAGAATTATTTGCTGTGAGAGTCACCCATCTAGAAAATGCTAACAAGGCCAACATGAAAAAGATCCAATGACCTGTATCCAATGATCCTCATAGTAAGAAGTTTGGGTACAAGTGAATGATGGAAATCAATAGCTTAGGGAGTTTTCTGGTTTTATCACTCTATGTGTACTGCTTTAACTACACATTGGGGCACTTCCATGTGACTACTGTGCTTTAATTTACAGCTTAGGAGCAATAGAAAGGCATTTGGGTGGATATAATCTAACCTTGATAATATTATTTTAATCTTTATGTTTTCAAATTAAGTGTCTCATACAATAATCTTTACTAAACAAAGCTAGGGAAGTATTTTTCATATTAAAGCAATTAACAAAATGATATACTCATATTGAATCCTTCTCACTGACTTTAATTCTCGTTATACTATTGAATGAACAGTATTTTGTACACTGTATATTGTATACTGAGCCCAGTAACACTGTAACCAGTAACTACCCATTTCTAACCTCTCACTATAAATCTTAGGCATTATTCCCCTGCTCCAGAGCATTGCCTCCAATGCAACAAATGGAAACAGGTAGATATGTGTAATCTAGGATCCATAGAGAGAGAGACAGCATCAGGAGATATTTGTCTGGGACTGGATATGCTTGGTACAATATGATTATCTCAAGTTACAAGAATTCTCCTGCAATCACCTGGACTGCATTCATTACTTTAGGTGAAATGAGTTCTATGGTGTGTAGACATCACATATTCCCTATCCATTGCTCTGTTATTGGACATCAAGATCAGGCCATCACACAGATATTCCTAAGAAATGCTTCAATCTCTACTGATTGCAAAGCAATAACACGTTCAATTCCTTGGAATAGTATGGATGGGATATGTTGTAGACCTGGTGTTGGTGTTTCAAGGCACTTCATAATGAAATACAGAGATGGTTAGAATACTTCATTTTATACCCACCAACTTATTAGGGCTTTCTGTGGAAGCAATAATTGGAAATCCCCTACTTTCATTTAACTCTCCAGTTGATATATTCTCTAGCATCTAGAAGAACATTTTCCAACAGGGCCTGGGGTACAAATGCAAGTAATGTCTAAAATGACAAGTCAAGCTATCATCACTCTCCCTGGCTCCTTCTACTATGTACAATTAAGCTTCTGCCACAAATTTAGCTATCAATGCATCCATCTGCCAAATACCTCTTAAGTTCTCCATCCATTCAAGGTAAACACTGCTAAAATATCACAATGGGATATTAGTTTGGTTTTGGAGTAAAAAGCCATGCTACACTATTCTACCCCACTGCTCTAGCTCTCAATTAGATTGTAATCCTACTTGAATTACAGTCACTGAGCTTTGGATGACTGCTTTGTGCATGATCCATTTCTGAGTACCAGGCAGCCATCTCACCACAACAGCAGCCACTGAGTCTCAGAAGCTGAAACAATTACAACTCTCTCCATCAGCAACAAAAACAAATGCCAAAGGATGACCAGCAAGGAGGCAGACAGTAACAGTTTCATCTGTACCTGCAAACACTAATCTCCTGCAAAAACACAAAGGTTTAGAAGGAAAATGTAGAGACCCATCACTTCCATTTAACAAAACAATAGCAGTTGTCTTCCCAATCGGACCTGGGACCTCCTCAGTCACAGGAGATTTTGCGGAGGATCGAAGTACAAGATAAGAATTCCCTTCTGTGCATTTGTACCCAAATCAAATTAGAGAGTTATTGGTTGTAGCATGAATTGTTAGAAGGTCTTGTTAATAAAATCAAACCTGAAGTTGGGTATTGAGATGAATGATGGAAGATCAGAGAAGCAGAACAAGCCATAGCTTCCTCACCTCGACAGTTCCTCAGCTGATCCTGTTTCCTCAGACTGGAAGCCTCTGAGTCCTCATCCAGAATGAATCTCAGATGAACTGCTGCTAAAAGCCTAAAAGCTTAACTGACCAGTTCCTGGTTTTCACGCTTTTTATACCTTTTTACTTCCTGCCATCAGTTCCTGGGATTAAAGGCATGAGTTTAATGCCTGGCTGTTTCCAGCATGGCTTTGAACTCACAGAAGCCTAAAAGCTTAACCAGGCCAAAAGCTTCTAGTTTCTGGTCCTCACGCCTTATATACCTTTCTGCTTTCTGCCATCACTCCCTGGAATTAAAGGCTCACGCCTGGCTGTTTCCAGTGTGGCCTTGAACTCACAGAGATCTCTGCCTCTGGAATGCTAGGATTAAAGGTGTGTGTGCCACAATTTTCTGGCCTCTGTATCTAGTGGCTCTTCTGTTCTCTGACCCCAGATAAGTTTATTAGGGTGCAAAATATTTTAGGGAACACAATATCACCACAGTTGGTAATGTATCTAACAAATGTGCCTTCTTTGCACCAGTGTAAAAATCTCTCATGATATTTTAATAGTGTGAGTGAGACAGGCAACAACTTAATAGGACAATTTCTGAGCATTCTCCCACAAAATAATGGAAGAGACTACTTGGTCTATGAAAGCCAGCCTGCTCTCTGAAAGGGGGATTCCAGCTCGATGCAAGTCTGACTACTACACATCTGGCAACTAAATCAGATTGGCGCTATTCGACTTCTGGCTCATAACTAAAACAGGATTGAAATAGTCTTCATATTTTGGAAGGTACTAAATACCTTCTTGGCCAATGTCTCCTGAGACTTAAGAATACTTCTGGCACTTAGCATTTAGCAGGCATATGACTTCAGGCAGTGTCATTTTCTACACATACAGGATACCATCTTTCAAATTCTTTAACTAACTTTTATTCTTCTGGGAGATGCTGTCCCAAATATTTCAGGCACTGAGAGGATACAATGATACCATACAGGAAATGAAAGATTTCCTATACAAGTTGACAAGTGTCTGTGATGACTTACCACTGCCTATTCTATCAGGGGACAGACACACACTAAGCAGATTCTCTAGAAAATGAGGGCAAGTCTAGTCTTCTACAGTTGGAAAAGATCACATCACATGGAGCTACTGATTCCTCACTAGAACGGAATTCAGAACAGGGGTAGGTATGGATAGGAAGTCCTACTTTAAGAATTAGGAAGGCCTTTGTATTCTAGATCAAATGACAAGTCTCTTTAACTCCTAGTTTTCAGGACTCTTGTGGGGCCATTGTGGATCATAACACCTCTCAGGAGTCTGGTAACATCAACCCAATCTTTTCCCACTGACACAAGGACAAGAGCATGGCCCTGGTCTGCCTGTCCATTTGAATTTATGCACACCACTGACATGTTCCACAACAAAACTGTAGAAGCAGGTACCTCACTCTCTTTTCCTGAATAAACCAGGCCACTGAGAAGGCTCAGAATGAGCAAGCAATCTCTGACCCCAGCATATTATCTCTAAAGAAAATATATACCCAGGTAAAACTGTGTGTATTGTTAAACACAGCATGAATTATGCTTAGTTTGTTCTCATCTGTCCACTTGTTTCATCTAAGTTTCTATCAATTCTGATTTAAAGACTTCAGAAGCTCACTAGCACAGCATGTGGTTTTCTGTCTATTTCTTCCTTAAAATGCAGCCAGCACAAGTATTGTCACATACACATGCCAGCACAAGTATGTGTGTTACCATAACCATGTCTATTCCTACACATGGGGAAAACAAAGGCCATCTCACCTGAAATAGAACACCACTGATAGAGCAAAAAATAATTCCACCCAAGTCAACAGTAATGAACTTGTATGATTACCAAAGTTACTTAAAAATTAATGAATGATGGATTACTTGCAATAGGCACCAAGACGGAGATGTGTGAAGCAAAAACTCACATGTGCATGGTATAAAGGACAGGCAATCCCTTAGTGTTCTTTCAGGAATGGAAGCCAGCAGTAGAGGTGTAGAAAGTGTCTCCCCAGTAATGCACAAAAACCTCTAAGAGCCTGGAGAGGAGTGCTGTGCACTTAGCACTTCAGTTTTCCTAAAACTGGGAATTCTACCTGCTTTGAGTCTCATAGACCCCTCATCCTCCACAAAGAAAGCTTCAGCGTGGAGGAAACTGTTATTCAACAAACAGGGATGGGGCTCTTTTCTTGGCTTTCCCTCTCTATGCTACTCTTGGATGCTTTACCTCTTTATATCACCAATGTGCAATTTAGATTGAATCGTTCACAACTACCAAGGCCGCTCATAGCTTCTAATGAATATAATAAACAAATAGGATCAGCAAAGATACTAAAGACCCATACCACTCTCAGGGGCCCTGCTGAATTAATCTCATTCCTAAGACTAGCATGAACACAGGCACATCCATTTCTGGGAACTAGACATTGGAAACCACCCACAATGCACTCTTCCATCAATAACTCTATCCACTGTTATCTTTTCAGAACCTGGTTTTAACAGGAACTCCAAAACAAGAAGAATAATAAACAAATAAGCCAGAAAATGCTTACATTGTCATGTTACTTTGAACAGAACTGAGGGACCATACTGACTACTGCAACTGAAGTGCCAATGCACACTGTCCTAGTGAGCTTTTGTTAACTTAACAAAAAAAAAACAGAGTCCTGAGAAAAGACAGAAAATCAATTTAGCAGTTGTCTCCCTGAATTGAGCTTCTGAGACTGACTGTGGAACGTGATCTTTAATAATAATTGATAGACAAGGGCCAAGTATATGTTGGGCAATACTACACAAACACAGTTGGACTAGTAATATATAAGATTGGTAACTGAGCAAGCCTAAAGAAGCATATCAGTAAGCAACAATCCTCTGTGGTCTCTGCTTCAGTTCCTGCCTCAAAGTCCTGCCTTGGTTTCCTGGTTTGGATGCCTAGACAATGGGCTATAAAGTATATGAAGAAAGACACTTGATCCTGCCCCAATTTAATTTTGCTCAGTGCTTATCATAATAATGGAGAAGCAACATAGAACACACACAAACACACATACACACACACAATAAAACACAAATTCTCGTGCATTCTAATGTACTACATTAAGAATGGAACCCTCAACTTCAATGTAAATACCAGGAAGGCATAGAATAATCCATTTAAACACACAAGGAGACAGACAGCTCACATACATTAGTATGTCCACCACAAATAACCCCTTGGTTGAAGGATAAAGTAGAACTTGACTTGAACACACACACTACAGGATTTAATACACCCTCAGTTATGACTTGAGTAGATGACCTATGCACTGAGGAGAAAGAAGAATACCCCTATGAGGCCACAGGAAGAAATAGATTGCACTAAAGGGTAAAGAAGCAAATGACTGTTTGGGCACTGATGAACACTGCAACATTCACAAAAATCAACATTCACCCACTAATCTGAACTCTGAATGAAAATGAGGTCAACTATCTATGAAAAGCTTCAAGGCTACAACTGATGGAAAACCATGTTGACTACCTACAGACATTATCTTCTCCCTCTAATGTCTGGATCCAGTCCCACAAACTCATCTCAAGCTCTGTAACAGAACACACTTGCAAGCCTTGCTTTCTGCCCCATGCTACCCTCTATGGTGGATCCCACAGATATATTCCTTGAACAACAAGTAGGCATATGAAAGAACCACAACTCTCAGAGATCCAATCTTCCCAGTCTCATCCCTGCTCCACTACCTAGAACAAAAACCCACACACAAACTGACAGGGGGATTTTGACCTGGTATATACATGGAGCCTTAACCCATACAATCTAGGGTCTTTTGTGTGAGCAGGTGCTCTGCAGACTGATGAAAGAGAAATTGGAAAACCAACACAGCCACAAACACTTTGGCCAACAATCTGTCTTACCGGAAAATTATGGTAGGGCAATAGAGACAGAGAATGTGGGAGGAGCCCACCGATGTCTGATTTATTTTAAGACACACTCCACAAGAATGGACCCATTACCAACAGCGCTTGTCTAGCCAAGAACCAGAAACTAGACAGCCCAGAGTCCTAGGCTAAGGGCAAACACTACTCATCTAAATATAAGTTCAAAAAAATTACCACTCTGTGTATATATTACAGCTGTTAGCTTAGAATTTTATGGTAGTCTGAACTCTGAAAACAAGTGGATCTCTGACTCTTGAGCCAGCAGAAGTGACCCTTTCCTCCCACTGGGTAGCCCTGTTCAATTTGCTTATAATAGGTGTGCCTTCATTTTATTTTACTTTATTTCATCACATTTGGTTGCTACCTCTTGAAAGCCTTTTCTTTATTAAAGTGGGAAATAAAGGAAGTAGGTACTGAGAAGTGGAGACTCGGAAAAGAATTAGAAGAAGTAGAGGATAAGGAAACAAAAATCATATAGGTTGTTGGAGGAAATACGTTCATCATTACACTAAAAGAAAAATAATATGCAAATGTTTAAAAATACAAAGCACAGAAATGATGGGAATTAAAAACAGAACACAGTTCTTTCTTTATCTTTCTATCTATCTATCTATCTATCTATTATCTATCCATCTATCACTCATTTTCTCTCCCCTTTCAGACTTCTTTTTATTTATTTATTTATTTATTTATTTATTTATTTATTAAATTACACTCATGATATTCCAGACTTCTTAATTACACAGACTCAATGATGTTCTTCTACTCACTTGAGTCTATGCTGTTACAAGAGGACACTTTTTTTCTGAAAGGTCTACAACAAGGAGCCTGGATGAACCTTCTGACTTTCAGTCATTGCCACTTGGAATGTGTCACGTTATCTGGCAAGTGGTCAGTCATGAAAGAAACTGCAAGGGTGAAAGAGAGAGGCAGCCTGAAGGCCTGTGAAAAAGGACAGTCTTATTGCAGAGTTTTCCCAAGTACTACAAAACATGAAATAATCTGCATAGAGGAACAGGTCTACTGAGCTGGGCATGTAGCTACAAGCTACAGCAATAGCTCAGTGTAAAAGAGGTCCTGAGTGAAAGTTCTGACACGTCATGTGAATGCAGCAGAACAGTTAAACAGGCTCCAGGTTCATTTTCAATAATGACTGACAGACATTGTCATATTAGTGATTTTTGAGGCAGTTAGAATAAGAAATGTATATAAATGCATACTACATACATGTCATATTACAGTCTAAGGACCTACCAGAAAAGAATGATAATAGTCTAAACAAAAATGAGGAAATACACAAGATTTCCCCATATTTCAAGAAAAGATCACATTCCTGTCTGAGAAGTAACAATGAGATGGAAAATGGGTTGTTTGTTTTTATACATATAAACCTACTTTTCTTCATTCATGTTACCCAGCACCCAGTACCAACAAATGCCTTTTTTCTCCAGGTATTCTACTTTCTATTTATCCTGATCTCAGACTCAAGCTTGACAGAGAATGCTAGAAGCCCAGGATTCTTCAGAGACTGTTGCAAGGAGGAAGAAGCTTCAGTAACTGTCATATTCATTATACTTGTGGATGGAGAGAGAAGGCATCCAGACTCAGTGGCTAACAACCTCAATTCTATAAGAAGGGAGGCAAGATAAAAAGAATGCCCACATGTCTGAGGCCAGAGTGAGATACACAGTGAGCTCCCAAACGACAGGGGCTACAGAGACTTGCCTGTCTCAGGAAAACAAAAGACCAGAAGGAGAGAAAACATCCAGAGCTTGATGAGTTTGGGCAGCAAATAGCAACAAGTTTGAAAGAGGTAACATGTGCAGCCAAGCTCACCATAAGCCCCTCAAGTGCTTGTTTCTACCAGAAGCATCCAATTATAAGCATCTTTATGAAGAACAGAAGACCACTACTTCTGGAAGTTCACCATGATACTGCCCACCACTGTAAGGACACAGGGTCACTCTGGTCCAAGAATCAAACCCTACCAAAAAGGGATGAAAAGCAGAGAAGAGAGATGTGAGTCATGTCTGGACCAACACAGACTAAGGAAGGCCTCTACGAGAAGGAACCCAAAGAAAACAGTCTTGGAGTTCATCATCCAAGGTGCTCTCAATGCACTCAGCCCTGTCCTTCAACTCAGTCACAAAGGAGGCCTTTGATCTCTTCCTTGGGTCATGGACAGATGCTGACAGCCCATAAATCAGATCAACTGAAATGGTTTCTCACCTAAGGTCCATCCACCTAAGATGTTCCTCTCCTTCCTGCCCAAGGGTACTGACTGTACGGACAGTGTATGGTGATGGGACAGTTTCTGCTGGAAGGTGTCACCTCATAGGAACAGTAGACACAGCTTCATCAGGGAACCTTATATGAAGCACTGCCAATACCCTGGACTAAACCTCATGGGAAGGGGGACTTCCATGCCAGGATTGCCTCCTTTCAACTGTCCATACCTCAGCCTCCATGGCTACTGTTGGTCTCCTGGCATCCTCTCCAACCAATCCCATCTTTTAGCTCAGAATCCGAATTTCCCATTGGCTGCTGCCTGATTTATGACATCATTCTCCTTCCAACCCTACCACCACCTGGTATGATCTTGGGGTTTCCATGGTGATGTCTGTAAACAAATATGGATCATCACAGGTCACCTGTGACCAGTGACCAGTAAGTGCTGTCTGATACTAGACACACATGCCACTCACGACAGCTGATCAGACAAAGACAACCAATTCTCTTGCTCCATTGTACTGTGATTTGCTGATACTCTCCCTCAGCCATGGCAGGTAAGGAAAGAATCATTAAAATGTTTCTTTTGATCACTTCTCCCTTATTTTGACTATACTTTAAATCTCTGTTTAACGGGGATACTATTGATGCTGATAGAGAAATCTCAATTTTATGTCACATTTAGGTTTGGTTTTGACTATGTATGTGAGCTTGGACAGAGAGTTTACTCTCGAGTGTTTTCCATCAACCTCAGGGAGATGAGCATGGCACTATACTCTGGGCTCTGTACTGTCGAGTCTTAAGAGACAAGCAAACACAGAATACAATCAGGCCCTTCTTGATGATGCTAAACTTAAGAGACACAGGAACATGAACAAGATGTGCAGAGATCTAGCACTCCTTACCAAGAATGGGACAGACTCCGTCTATTACTGTTTCCCCTTATTGTTTCAAATTCAAGGCTGCTCTAAAAGTAACATTCACACCAGGAACTGTGCAACACACCTGTAATCACAGCTTGTAGAGCTTGAAGGGATGAAGTTCAGTTCAAGTCTTACATGGTCTACACTGTCCTTTCTCCACATTCACCAAATAAATATTAAAAATAGACAAAGAGAATTGCTGCCATATTTTGGAGTTACTTGGACTTCTCTAGATTAAAAAAGGAAACTGGGAAAGACTTAGAAGACTGTGGGTTCTGAGAAGGCAGTTATTGTAGTGGAAGAAATATTGAGAAAGTTACATGAAAGACAGACCCACAGGAAATGGAGGAGGAAGAAAACAAAGTATGAGGGGTTAGAAAATATAAGAAATATAAGGCACACTCCAGAGGTGACCCTGAAGGCACACAATGGTAATTTGGAACAGAATGTTGCAGACAACCACAGATTTTAAATCAAAATAACACAACGCATTGTATATGGTGTGTGTGTGTGTGTGCGTGTGTGTGTGTGTGTGTGTAAAATGTATATTTCCAAAGCCATGTATAGGCAACCACACTGTTAAGATCAGTCTGAGAAAAGGTTCCACGTCACATATAGAAAACAGTATCCCGCTCTGTTTTCTGGCAATTACACGCCATTCAGCCCAATTCTGCAGTATTCCCAGTGTCATAGTAGTGTCAGATATTGACAACTGGGGCTGGGCACTCCCACAGTCAGTTGTGGGCTGCACAACAACAACTGACACGCCATTGTGTGGGGGCAATTCTCACAAGGACTCCTCACTAGATGAGGAACTGGTAAAGAAACAATTTAACCAACAGTTAAATTGAGAAATAATCTTATTCAGAATGAACTCCACAATCCATTAGCAATATCAAGAAGTCACACTACACAGGTGCAAAGAACAATAAATTTTACCAGTTGGTTGTATTTAAGAAGTCATGTATGCATATGTGTTTAATAGTTATATAAGTTACAATAGCTCATTAATTATACAAAGCATGGGACAGGAACAGGAAGAAATAGAGGAGGAAGAGATTCTTAGCAAAATACACTACTTATCTCAAACTTCCTGATACATCATTACATTAAGTTCACAGTAAAGACAAACATGGTGGGCATGGCAAGTAACTATGACACCTGCACCCTGGACATAGAGGCAGGACGATCTGTGTGATAGACAAGGCCAGACTGATCTAGGTAGAGAGATCATATCTCTCTACATAGAGGAAGATCTACACAGAACAAGACAAAGGCACAGGTATGAGAAGCTGTCTAAGGTTCTCCTATCTTTAAACACTTCTGTTCTGGGACACAGGTGTGAGGCAGTGCCACAGCAGGTATCAGAACAAGACAAAGCAGGGCAAAGAAGGGTGTTGTCTAGGTCAGGTTGCAAGGGTCAATGTGGATCAACTAGGAAGTCCATACCCACACAGGAAGAACAAGCAGCTCATTAAATGAGTGTCATCCTATCCATTACCAAGAATCATTCTGAACCATTTTGTTTGGGATATGAGAGGGAACATAAGTCTTATACTCTCCCAGACAGTACAAACTGACGATAACACAGCTCCCCACAGGAAACTAGGTTTCCTTCTCACCATTTTTCCTACTTTCCTCTTGCTTCCTACAAAAAAATTCCAAAGTGCACCTTTCTTTGGGACAGAATGTACTCTGCAGCCCTCTGTGCCTGTGCTGAGGAATACCAAGCCCTTAGCAGGAAGTGTGTGCAACTTCTTCAGGGTCTCCACCCCAGCCATGAGTTCAGCATGGCTCCTGCCATCAGACTCCAGCACTTGTTGCCAGCAGCTCATGGACAGTGCCTACCCCTACCTACCAGCTGACACGACCATGGTGACTGCGCTGACTGACCAGGGCCAGAACTCTGCCTTGGCACTCTCCTATCCGGGTATTCTCCAGTGGGATCCCACGGGAAGCACTGACAGGAGGGGAGCTGCACTCCAGGACTTCACTGTAACTGTCATTGACCAGAATACCACATTCTCCTCCTTGTCTGTGACAGCCCAGGGTGATAATATTTTAGATCCCAATGCCTTAGTCCTTTCCTATCCAACACTTTCTGCCAACCTTGTTCAGGCCACACCATTACAGGTGCCAAATCAAGGATACAGCCTGGCACCTTCTCACCAGGAGTGCAGCCAGGTCTATTACTATGATCACAAGAGCCTAAGACCCCTGATGGCTGGGGAACTTGGGAAATGCCTGCAAGCCTGTGACTCTGTATCCTCTTCTGGGAGTCAGGCCTCCACCACACAACTGTACATGGTGATGATCCTAAAGGAGATTCAGCCAATGATTTACAAACACCTTTCTCCACCTCTGCCATCTACTATCCCACACCTGCTCAAGGCATGCCAGACAGCAGTCTTCAAGGTGAGTAAAGTTAGGAGGGAAAGGAGTGAGGTCAGCACACAAAGGAGACACAGCTCTACCTTTCATCAGTGGATGTCCAGGTGGAGGAAGAATGGGAGTCCTGAGAGCTTAGCCCTGGCTCTGGATCACCATTCCCATATTCAGTCTCTAAAATGAGAGACATTGCAGGATAGGGAGTGACATCCATCCTTCATTAAGACATGTCCAAGGACCATAGTACAGGCACACATGTCACTGCCTAAGCTAATCAGTCCAATGCACCGTCACACTACAATCACCACCTCTCTTGTATAGCCCTCAGGGTTCTAGAAGACATCAAGAATTTTATACTTTGGTAGCACTTGATATTCTGTGAGATTAAATCCGACACCTGAGCAACACAACTCCAAATCCCCCCCCCGTCTCTCTGTCTCTCTGTCTCTCTCTGTCTCTCCTTTCTCTCTCTCTTCTCTCTCTCTCTAGCTCTCACTCTTTCTCTCTCCCTTGCTGTCTCTTCTCTTTATCTCTTTTTCTTTCTCTGTGGTTCTTCAGTGATGACCCAAGTCCTTGATCATGTATACATGTTCTCTTCAACAAAGTCATGCTTGAGACACAAAATTTCACTGTCTTCTTGTAATTTTCATGTCCCTTATAAAAAGTCTATTAAATGGGGGCTTGAGGAAAGTTGGATATCTTAAACAGCTTGCATTTCAGGAGTGAAGGGCTTGGTTTGCACACCTAAACCCACATAAAAGTTCAAGCTTCTGAGGCATATGAGTAATGCTACTACCTAAAAGAAGCTGGCAGATTCAGTAAACTTCGGAAATAGGCACTGTTTCAAAGACAAAAGGGAGGGCAAGGAAGGACCACACACCGAGGGAAGTCTGTAACCTCTGCATGATCACTATGCATGCACCCACCACACAAACACCAAGGAACACACAAACATCTGAGAAAACAAGACATTGGGTGGTCACCAGAAACAACTGAATAGTTACTAAGTATCTGTAAACAGAGATACTACACTTTCCACTCAAGCAGAGTTCATAGGAATGCCTGACCCACTGCTGCAGGAGCCTGAGTGCTGAGGTGCACAGAAAGAAGGAAATCATGTCACTTATCAGGCACTGACCTCTTCCTTGACTCTTTTTCAGTGGTGGAAATGAAGATGGCCCTTGGATTGACACCTTCAGGCCAGACACTGTCTGCTGCAGAGTCCTGACCTCTGAAATGCCTGAACTCAGGATGCCCAGATGAAGACACCAGAAAGTATCTCATCTGCTTCATGGAGTTCTTCAGGCCCAAATCCAGCACCAGGACCTGGTGGAGGGTGGAGAGGCTGGGCCCATGCTGGGGCCAATGAAGGGGCTACTGACAACATAGACAACAAACACTTGGAGGGCAAAGCTCAGAAATCTGCACCCAGCAGGCCCAGGGTAGCTAGGGTGCAGGGGCAAGACAGGACCAAGAGGACCAGAGAAAAAAACTTCAGCAAAACACAGCAGCTGAAGCCATCATGTCACAGAGTCAAGACACAAGAGAAGCCCACCATCCCCAAGGCCAAGAGGGAGAGGAATCCACCTGAGCTAATGGCAGCTTTAAAAAGCCTCGAACTCACCTCAGCATGCACATGCTGGCATCCATTCAGGTTTTTCACCCACTGGGGAAGAAGAGTGAGAAGAAAACTGGCAACTCCTCCTCCAGGGCTCTGCTAAACTTCAGCAGCAATGAAGATCCCAGAACAGAACCAGCCAATACATCACTACAGAATGTTCCCTGTGATGGCCGAGGCCCTGTTAAAATCCTGGGCAACGCTCAGAGACCAGAGAGCAAGGAGTATCTGTCTCCATCTCACTATGAGCTGCCTGCACCTAGGAAGGTCAAGTTAGTACCTCTGACTTTCCTACTCCTGCACAAGCCTCAAGCCGGACCTGTTTCTAGAAAGCCTCTCTCCCTGGCTTCACGCAGGCCCACCTCTGTTTACCCTGTGAGGCCTCATTTATACTCAGCTCAGCCTACCACACTCAAGCCATCCCAACCAGCTCCTGCCATCACATCTTTGATGGCCTCTGACAAGCCAGCTCTGCTGATTGCCACCAGTCCCACAAGACCTCACATAACCAACCCCATGCAGTCTTGCACTGGGCCTCAGCCAGCTGCCTCTAGGCCTGTACCCTACAGACCATCTGCTCACACTTTACTCCAGAAGGAGCTTGTTTCTGCTGTCAGGAACAAGGCCCTATCACCTCCTAAACCTCAAACCCAATATCTGCTGCAGGACTTCAGCTGCCAACCATTTCCATGAAGGAAAGTCAACATTCCAGGGCCAGTCATCTCACAGCCCATCACACAAGAGCAGAGGCCAGAGAGGGAGGCCATGAATAGGTGGGCTCAACAGGAGAGAGAGAATGCTGCCAAGTACACCTCTCTGGGAAAACCACAGTTCTTCCTTCAGAGGCAGAAGGATATGGAAATTTCTAGATATTATGGCTATGTCATGTAAGTGCTGGCCTAGTCTTTGGAATGCGGTGCTATTCAGCATAGACAAGGTGAGATATAGATACAGATATATATGTATACATTGGATTTAAAGACTTGGGTAAGCCGGGCGTTGGTGGCGCACGCCTATAATCCCAGCACTCGGGAGGCAGAGCCAGGCGGATCTCTATGAGTTCGAGGCCAGCCTGGTATCCAAAGCGAGTTCCAGGAAAGGCACAAAGCTACGCAGAGAAACCCTGTCTCGGAAAAAACCAAAAAAAAAACCCCAAAAAAAAGACTTGGGTAAATGTGTGGGTATGTAGGTACATATGCAGTTAAGGAGATTAATATGTAGATCCAAGGATTTATATATAAATTGTCAGACATAGTTTCTATACTTGTAAATATCTGAAGACACTAAAAGTGATTGGAGAAGATAAGTTTATTAGGGTGCACAATATATAAGGATAATTTCTCTTGGTCATCCATAGTTATTTTTCTAAGTTTAAATTTTATTTATGTGTATGGGTGTTTTGCCTGCATGAAGATGTGTACTACATGTGTGCCTACTGCATGAAAATGTGTACTACATGTGTGCCCACTGAGGTCAGAAGAGGGCACTGGATCCCCTGGAACTGGAGTTGAACAGTTGTGAGTTGCTATATAGTGTTGGGGATCAAATGATGAAATTCTGGTTTTCTGGAAGAGCAGTGAGCTCTTAACTTCCAAGACCCCAAGCATAGCTACTTTTTTTATTCTTTAATTCTTTTTAGTCAACTCTTATATTTTCCCCCCAAAAGAATAAGACCTGATAAGAAGTCCCACACCTAGCTATTGGCAATTGATGACTGCTGAAGGGAGGTGGGGGGGGGTGAGGACAGTTTCCTTTAGGAATGCAACCACTGAGCTGGGGTGGTGGTAGCACATGCTTTTAATCCCAGCACTTGGGAGGCAGAGGCAGGTGGGAAAAAAAGTGACTGGAGAAACTAAAGTCAGTTATTTCATCCATTAGTAAGTGTATATAGAGGGCATTGGTGGTTTCTTCATACGTTTCTATTGTTCATTTAAGTTGGCAAAGTAGTAATATATGTTACATAAATACTTCATATGCTATAAATCACTGGTAGTGTTTATTTTAGGTAAAAGTAATTAGCCAAAATCTGTAGTGGTAATAAAATTATTCTACTTGACTTTTATTTTCATTATACTGGTTTTTGAACTTGGTATGTTTCCTACAGTGTATACTGTTATAGTAAACACACTCCTGCTCTTACCACACTTTCTCCCATTTTGAACCACTCGCCCCAGTCCTTTAATCATTACTAGTCTGGGACAGAGCTCCTCCTGAAATTTCATGAAATGAAATACAGGATTCCATATATACACTATCAAGTACCCACCTTAAAGAGAAAATATACAAGGTTGACTATCTTCCTGAGAAGGGTTTCATTTCATAACTATGTTTGTCTCATGTTGTTTCCATCTTGAAATCATCCATTTAATACTTTAATTTAGTGTGTGTGCGTGTGTGTGTGTGTGTGTGTGTGTGTGTGTGTGTGTTTGTGTGTCCTCCATCTGAATTCCTGTGGAACACGTGTGTGGAGTTCCCAAAGAGGCCAGAAGAGGACATCAGATCTCTGGACTCTGGAACAAAGAGAACTTGAAAGCCACCAGGAGGTGCTCTGAAGTAAGCCTGGCGACTCTGCAAGTAAAACATGTTCTTATCTACTGAACCATCTCATCAAGCCTGAGTTGAATCCACATACTGCAAACAACATAACTTTATTTTCCCTAAATAAAATAAAAAAAGCTTCACTTTCTTCAGACATTCCATTTTCTTCACCCATGGCAATGCTGTTGGACACCATGCTTGGTTTTCTAATATAATACAGGCAGTGCTGCAGTCAACGCTGATGGGCAGGTACCTCTCTAATATATTGAGTTCTTTGGAAAGGCATATATAGACCATGTGGTGGGCCAGGTTTTGGCTTTTGGAGGACCCTCCACACTGACATCCAACCAGGCTGGAAAACCTCCCATCCCCTAAAGCACTGTATAGCGGTCCTTTCTGTGAACTCTCTCAGTGGTAGCAGTCATTCCTTTTCTAGTTGGCTTTAGATGGCATCTAGGAGGTTCACTATGAATTTCCCTGATTCCTCCTCAATCTGAACCTTTGTATGTGTTCACTCTCCTTATTAAACTGTGGAGGATTGTCTTTCTCTTTTCCCTTTACTACTTGGGTTGCCTTCTTTCTTATGATTTATATATTTTATCTAATTCTAAATAAATATTCTAGATATTAATCCTCTTACTGAGGTAGCAATAGCAAAGATGTCCTCCTATTCCCTAGGATCCCCTCTCAAATAACTTTTTTTCTGCCAATAAAGGCTTTACTTCCCTGAGAGACCATTTGTCAACTAAGGCCATGATTTCTTGAGTGGCTGGTGTTTTCCTCAATCCTGGCCTGTCTCTAAACATTCAAATCTTTGGCATACTCTGTGCTCTCATACTATCAGGCTTACTCACACTATGGCATCTGAGGCATTTGACATTTCATTTTTCAGGGTGACACATAGGAAATAAAACTCATTTATTTATTAATTTGCTTTTAGAATTTTGAGACAGGATCTCTCTCCATAAGCCTGAATGTTCAGGAACTACTTATGTTGATCAGGCTAGCCTTGAACTCACAAACGTCAGCCTGCCTCTACCTCGGCCACTACCTCTGCCTCTGCCTATGACTCTGCCTCAGCCTCTTCAATTGCCCTGGTACTGATCCTGCCTCAAGAGTGCTGAGACTAAAGGAATGCTCACACAAACTAAATGGAATCAAGTTTCTTTCTGTCTATGGGGATATCCAGGTTTCCCAGCATGATTGAATGAGGAGGACCTGCGTAAGCCAAGGTGCATAGTTGGTACCTACCCAAAATCTGAAGAGATTTAACTGAATGCGTTTACAACAGGAAGTCAACTCAGGTTTCTGAAAGTCTACAGCTAAAGCCGAGATCCTGAGAACGTCCTCCCTGCTGTTGTGGGACCTAAGTGCACAGGTGCACTGAGAGAAGGAGGCACCCCGCTTACCAGGTGCTGACTTCTTCCTTGACTCTTTTCAGTGGTGCAAAGGGAGACTTCTGTGGGAATGACACCTCAATCCAGACACTCCCTCTCCTGCAGAACAGAACTCTGCTACTCCTACACCCTGGATTCCCAGAGGAGGACACCACCTGTTGATGGGGACAAGTCATCAACTGCTGCCATCCATGACTTTCAGAATTCCTGGCACTGCCACAATCTCCATGCCTGGAACAAACAGAGAATGACAACCTGCATGAGATGAAAACCAATCTATCAATGCCTCTGGATGCCTATGAGTGCACGAAAGAAAACCAAGACCCATCTCTCCTCCCTTTAGCACACCCCAACATGCAGCATCCCTTGCACTTCACTGATGCTGGGAGCCTAGGGCAGAAACTTGCTTCTGACAATGCCACTTAGGGAAGTAGCAGTCTTGGTCAGGATGAACCCGGGGCATGCACAGTGTGTTGGCCTCCAGCATGGACTTTGCACACATAATTGCTCTGGTGGCAGATTTTCACCTACCCCAGCTGCTCAACTCCCTCACTGAACTAAACCATTCCAAGATCCCACAGCCTCCCAATCCAAAGACTCCACAGTCATCAGGATCAACCAGGCCCAGTAAAGATAAGGTGTCATCAAACCATCATTAAACCAGCTGAGGAAGGACTACAAAGGCTCCAATTGACTTCATGGAGCTTCTCTGGCCAGAATCCAGTATCAGAACCTAGTGGAGGTAGAGAAGCTGGGGCCGGTGTTGTGGTGAGAGAAGGGGCTATTGACAACTTGGCCAAGCAAATAGAGGGCAAAGCTCAGAAAGCCACACTCTGAAGGCCCAGAAGACCTAGGGATCATTGGCAAGGGAACTAGAGAAATCAACTCCAAGAGATCTGAAGGAGCTAAAGCCATCAAGTCACAGATCAAGGCAGAAGAATTGCTCACTGTCCCCAAGACCAAGTGAAGCAGAATCCACCTAGGCTCAGCCATGATATCTTTAAAAAGCCTCAAACCCACCTCAGCGTGCACATGCTGGAGTCTGTGAAGGTCTTTCACCAACTGTCAAAAAAGGGTGAGAAGAAAACTGGCATCTCCTGAACCTTCAACTCCTTGGGCTACTCTGTACTCTAATAGTATCAGAGTTTGTTATACTTTGGCCTCTGAGACATTTGGCATTATCTTTTTCCAGGGTTACATATAGTAAACAGAATTCATTTATTTATTAACTCACTTTCAGTTTCTTGAGACAGGGAACCTCTCCATAGCCCTGCATGTCCTGGAACTGGTTATATCAACCAGGCAGCATTAAACTCACAAAGATCTTCCTGCCTCTGCCTCCTGCTCTCCCCCTGTCTCAAGAGGGATAAGACTAAAGGAATGCTCCAACAAGCCAAATGGTATCAAGGTTCTTTTTGTACATGTGGATAAGCATGTTTCCCAGCATGGCTTAATGAAGATGCCATGTGTACTCCAGAGTGCATTTTTCATTCCTATCTAAAATCCAAAGAGACTTAACTGCATGTGTTTACAACTGGAACTTAACTTGGATTCATTTTTTCTGACAATCTGCCTTGTTTCAGTTGTAGGCTGTACTTGCCACCTGACCTCATATGAGGTGTGCTCATGCTATCCTGGGTATTTTGTGCTCTTGTGGTAAAATTATGATTGCTTTTCTACTTCTGGGAAGTAGGACATCAGAATTTTACTTAGGGATTGTGTTCAAGCTGTTCATAGATATTCATGGTATATCTTACTTCACAATATCTAACCCCCAACTACTGTGTAGGCCCCAAACTGTCCATTCTAACAAGAGCTATGTCCAGAGTTGCCCTATTAGAAAATGTTAACAAACCCACCATGAAAAGATACCACCACCTGTGTGCAATGATCCTCACAGGAAAAAGTTTGCTCACAAAAGAATGAAGGAAAGCAATAGGTTAGGGAGGCCTCTGGTTTTATCACTCTCTGTGCGAGGCTTTAACTACAGAGTTGGACACTGCCATGAGACTACTGTGCTTCACTCTACAACTTAGGTGCAATAGAAAGCATTTGGATGGATATCTTCTAACCTGGATACTATTATTTTAATCTTTATGTTTTCAAATTAAGTATCTCATAGAGTAATCCTTATTAAATAAGCTCAGGAAGCATTTTTCATATTTAAGCAATTAACAAATTGCTTTACTTTATTGAATTCTTATCAGTGACTATTAATCCTCATTCTACTATTCACTGAACATGTTGTTTTAAAACTGTACATTGTATACTGAGCCAAGTAACCTGGTGACCTAGACCTACTCATCCCTTACCTCTAACTCAGATCTTAGCAATTGTTATGCTCCACAGCATTGCTTCCTATGTCATGAATGGAATCATGCAGATATGTGTAATCCAGGGTCCATATAGAGAGGCGGCATCAAGAGATATTTGACTGGGACTAGATAAATTGGGTAAAGTATTATCAAAACAAGAATTCTCCTACCATTACTTTGACTGCATTCATCACCTCAGCTGAATGAGTTCTGCTATGTGTAGACATCATGTATTACTTATCCATTACTCTGTTATTGCACAGCAACATCAGGCTCTTACACAGATATTCCTGAAAATGCTGCAATCTCTACTGATTGCAAAGCAATAGCACATTCAATTCCTTGGAATAGTATGGATGGGATATGTGATAGACCAGGTGTTGCTGTTTAAAGGCACTCCATATTGAAATACAGAGAGGGTAGACTACTTCACATTATACCCACCAACTTATTAGTGTTTCCTATGGAAGCAATACTTGGAAGTCCCCTGCTTTCAGTTAACTCTCCACTTCTATTCTCTAGCATCAAAAAAGACCATTTTTCATCAGGGCCTGGTATTCAAATGCAAGTAATGTCTAGAATGACAAGTCAAGTTATGACTCTCCATGGCTCATTCTACTATGCACAGTTAAGCTTTACTGTTACAAACCTACCTACCACTGCATCCATCTGTTCAATTACTTCTTAAGGTCTCTATTCATCCAAGGAAATCATGGTTAAAATATCACAATGGGATGTTCATTTGATTTTGGAATAAAAAGACATGCATCACTATTCTACCCTACTGCTTTAGCTCTCAATTCCATTTTATTCCTATTTGTATGACAGTTCCTGAGTTTTGGATGGACTGCTTTGTGCATGATCCATTTCTGAGTACCAAGCAGCCATCTCAGCACAACAGCAGTCACTGAGTCTCATCTGCTGAAACAATTACAACTCTCTCCATCAGCAACAGAAACAAATGCCAAAGGACGGTGAGCAAGGACAGAGACTGTAACAGGTACATGTGCACCAGCAACTACACTAATCTCCTGCAAAAGCACAAAGGTTTAGAAGGGAAATGTGGAGACTCAACCAATCCATTCAACAAAACAATAGCAGTTGTTTCTCCCACTGGGATGTAGGAAGTCCTTAGTCACAGGAGATTTTTGTGGTAGGTCATAGTAAAAGATAAAGATTCCCTTCTGTGCATGTGTACACAAACAAATTGGGGAGTTGTAGCTAATATACCTAAGAACTGTGTCTTCTCTGCACCAGTGTATACATCCCTCATGACATTTTAATATGTGGCAGGGACAGCCAACAACCTAATAGGACAATTTTTGAGCATTTTCTGCCAAAATGATGAAAGAGCCTGCTTGGTCTATGAAAGCCAACCTGCTATTGGAAAGGGGGATTCCAGCTCAGGGCAAGTCTGACTTCTTCATATCCTGCAACTCAATCCGATTGGTACTATTCTACTTCTGGTTCATACCTTACCACAGGATCAAAATAGCTTTCATATTTTGGGAGGTCCTAAAGATCTTCTTGGCCAACATCTCATAGCACTTAGCAGGTATATGTCTTCAGAGAGTGCCATTTTCCACCCATGCAGGATACCATCTTTCAAATTCTTTAACTTACTTTTACTCTTTTTGGAGATGCTGTCTCAAATCTTTCAAATACTGAGAGGATACAGTGATACCATACAGGAAATGAAATATTTCCTACACAGGGTGCCTAGGGTCTGTGAAGACCTACCACTGCCTACTCTATCAGGGGACAGGCTTCCTGCAAAGTCACACACTAAGCAGATTCTCTAGAAATGAGGGCAAGTCTAGTCCTCTACAGTTGGAAAAGATCCCATCCCTTAGAGCTACTGATTCCTCACTAAAACAGAATTCAGAACAAGAGTAGGGATAGATAGGAAGCCCTACCTTAAGAATTAAGAAAGTCTTTGTATTCTAGATCAAATGACAAGTCTCTTTAACTCCTAATTTTCAGGACTCTTGTGGAGCCATTGTAGATCATAACACCTCTTAGGAGTCTGGTAACATCAACCCAACCTAATCACAATGACACAAAGACAAGAGCATGGCCACTGTCTGCCCATCCACTTGGGTTTATGCACACATCTGACACACTCCACAACACTGAAGAAGCAGGTGCCTCACTCTCTTTTCCTGAACAAACCAGGCCACGGAGAGGGCTCAGAATGAGCAAGCAATCTCTGACCCCAGCATATTATCTCTAATGAAAACATATACCTAGGTTATCCTTTGTGTATTGCTAAATACAGCATGGCATATGCTTACTTTACTCTCACCTGTCCACTTGTTACATCTATGTTTTCTATCTATTCTGATTTAAAGACTTCAGAAGCTCACTAGCACAGCATGTGGTTTTCTGTCAATTTCTTCCTGAAAATTTAGCCAGCACAAGTTATCACATGTGTGTCTCCATAACCATGTCTATTCCTACAGAGGAGGAAACAAAGGTCTTCTCACCTGACATAGAACATCATTGATACAGCAAGAAATAATTCCACCCAAGTCAACAGTAATGAACTTGTATGATTCATTACTTAAGTTACTTAAAGTGAATTACTAATGGAGTACTTGAACTAGGCTCCATGATTTAGATGTAGATGCATGAAGCAAAAACTCACCTGTGCGTTACTTAGAAATCCCTAAGTACTTTTTCATGATTGAAAGCCAGCAACACAGGTGTAAAAGTGTCTCTGCAGTAATGCATTAAAACTTCTATGAGCTTAAGGAGGATTCCTGTGCACTTTGCACTTCTGTTTTTCCTAAAACTGGGATTTCTACCTGCTTTGAGTCTCATAGACTCCGACTCCTCCACAAGCAAAGCTTCAGCATGGAGGAAACTGTTATTCAACAAACAGGGATGGGGCTCTTTTCTTGGCTTCCCCTCTCTCTGATACTCTTGGTTGCTTTACCTCTTTATATCACCAATGTGCATGTTGGATTGAATCATTCACAACTCCCAAGGCCTCTCATACCTTCCAAAGAACATAACAAACAAATAGTATCAGCAAAGATACTAAAGACCCATACCACTCCCAAGGTCCCAGTTGAATTCATCTCAATCTAAGGCTAGCATCAACACATGCCCATCAATTTCTGGGAACTAGATATCAGAGACCACCCACAATGTACTCTTCCATCAATAAATCTATCCACAGTTACCTTTTCAGAAACTCATTTAAACAGGAACCCCAAAACATGAAGAATAATAAACAGCCCAGAAAAATGCTTACATTTTCATGTTACTTTGAACAGAACTGAGGGAACATACTGACTACTGCAACTGAAGTGCCAATGCACACTGTCCTAGTGAGCTTTTGTTAATATAACACAAACCAGACTTCTGAGGGAAGACAAAAAAAATATATTCAGAAGTTGCCTCCCTGAATTGAGTTTCTAGGACTGATTATGGAACATTATCTTTAATAATAATTGATATTGATAATAAAATTGATAATTTAATAATATAGATAGACAAGGGCCAAGTATATGTTGGGCAATACTACACAAACACAGTTGGACTAGAAATATATAAGAATTGTCCCAGAGCAAGCCTAAAGAAGCAGACCAGTAAGCAACAATCCTCTGTGGTCTCTGCCTCAGTTCCTGCCTCAAGGTCCTGCCTTGCACTCTGGTTTGGATGCCTAGACAATGGACTATAAATTATAAGCAGAAAGACACTCAGTCTTGCCCCAATTTAATTTTGCTCAGTGCTTTATCATAGTCATAGAGAAGCAACTTAGATCACACACAAACACACATACACACACGCACACAATAAAACAAATTCTCATGCATTCTAATGTACTACATTAAGAATGGAATCCTCAACTTCAATGTAAATACCAAGAAGACATAGAATAATCCATTTACACATACAAGGAGACAAACAGCTCACCTACATTAGTATGTCCACCACAAATAACAACTTGGTTAAAGGAGATAGTAGAACTTTCCTTGAAGAAAAAAGTAGAACCCCTATGAAGCCACAGGAAGAAATACACTGTACTACAAGGGTAAAGAAGCAAATGACTGTTTTGGCATTGACAAAAACTGCAACATTCACAAAAATCAACACTCACCCATTAATCTGAACTCTGAATGATAATGGAGTCAACTATCTATGAAAAGCTTCAAGGCTATGCCTGATGGAAACCCATGTGGGCTGCCTGCAGACATGCTCTTCTCTCTCTAATGCCTAGATCCACTCCCACAAACTCATCCCAAGTTCTGTAACACTTGCAAACCTTGCCTTCAGCCCTTTGCTACTGTCTCACATGGATCCCACAGATATGTTCCTTGGGCAACAAGTAGACAGAACCACAACTCTCAGACATCCAATCTTCCCAGTCTCATCCCTTCTCCATTGCCGAGGACAACAATCCACACACAAACTGAACATGAACATTTCAACCTGGTGCCTACATGGAGCCTTAACCCCTACAATCAAGGGTCGTTGGTGTAGAAGGTATTCTGCAGACTAATGAAAGAGAAATCGGAAAACCAACACAGCCACAAACCCTTTGTCTACATTGTCTTGCCTGAAAATTTCGGTAGGGCAATGGTGACACAGAACATGTAGGAGGAGCCAACCAATGTCTGATTTATTTTAAGACATACTCCACAAGAATGAACCCATTATCAATACCACTTGTCTAACCAAGAACCAGAAACTAGATAGCCCAGAGTCCTAGGCTAAGGGCAAACACTACTCTTCTAAATATAAGTTCAAAAAAATTACCACTCTGTGTATATAGTAGAGCTATTAGCTTAGAATTTCATGGTACTCTGAGCTCTGAAAACAGGTGGGTCTCTGACTCT
Source organism: Peromyscus nudipes (assembly GCA_902168325.1). Lineage (NCBI taxonomy): Eukaryota > Metazoa > Chordata > Mammalia > Rodentia > Cricetidae > Peromyscus > Peromyscus nudipes. Next base: position 4,730 of record CABHPH010109276.1, on the reverse strand, counting down.
TGTGTCAGCACTCGCAACCCTTTCCTCCCATTGGGTAGCCATGTTAAATTTGGTTACAATAGGTGTGCCTTCATTTTATTTTACTCTATTTCATCACATTTGGTTGTTACCTCTTGCAAGCCTTTTCTTTTTAAAGAGGGACAGAAAGGTAGTAGGTACTGAGAAGTAGGGACTTGAAAAAGGGTTAGAAGGAGTAGAGGGTGGGGAAATTAAAATCACTATAGGTTCTTAGAGGAAATAAGTTCATTGTTACATTGACAGAAAAATAATATTGGAGTCAATACTCACCCTGCACAGAGTTGGAAAAGGTAAGACTCCATCTCCAGACTGGACAGATGAGGTCCCTAGATCCTAAGTCCTGGAGGCACATTCTGTGCCCCTCCCCCAAGCCATTGGAGTTCCAAGGACTGGCTAGCTGCCTCTTACCCCACATCCTCACCAAGAAAACATCCCCCTTTGACACCAGCCACAGCCAGAATCACGAGCCCACCCTGCATAAACTGGGAACAGGAATAGCTGCTCCCTAAGACAGAACCCACAGGTGCCCATTGACTATGATCTGCTCCTTGAGACACAGAATCCACCAGCAACAATTGCACCAAGAGCTTGGATTAGGCCAAGAGCTCCCTTTAGACCAAGAATATCAATCAGACCAAAAGAGGCTCACTGAGACACAGACACCATTTGCATGAAGTGGAGAAAGAGATTGCTAGATGCCAGTGCAAAAATACAGTCAAACAACAAAAAGGCCAATATGGCACCATCAGAATCTAGTGGTGCTACATCAGCAAGACCTGGACATCCCAAAGTAGAAGAAGAGAAGAAATCAACCTTAAAAATGACTTTAAGAAGACGATAGAGGCCTTTAAAAAGGAAATGAAAATTTCCCTTAAAGAATTTACAGAAGGCCCCTAGGACCCATCCCTGAGACACAGCCAGTCCCTGGGAACCTCCACCCAACTCTGTCCCAGTTGCCAGCCAGCAGGCAAAACTCCTGTGGGAAGGCCCCCCTCACCAAAACCCCCAACCAGACCCCGTAATTTACACGACCTGCCCTCATACCCATCTGCCTGGAACCCCATCCACTTTCTGAGGCACAGAAACCAAACTGCCAGCTCTCATTGGACAAAGAGCTCTCATTGAACCAAGAGTAACCTCCTGAATCAGGGAATCTGCCAGCCCTGATTAGACCAAGAGTGGCTTTCTGAGACTTATTATCTGCTACCTCTCATTGGACCAAGAGAGGCTTCCTAAAACAAAATCTGTCAGCTCTGACTGGACCATGAGCCCTGATTAGACCAAGAGCGGCTCCATGAGTAACAAAATCAACAACTAGCTTGGGTTGACCGAAGAGCAGCTCCCAGAGACACGGAATGTGTCTGCTCCAATTAGACCAAGAGCTAAAATTGGACCCAGAGGGGCCCTCAGACACAGACACAACAAGCATAGAGTGGACCAATAGCAACTCACTCAGACACAGGCAACTCTTATAACTATTACAGGAGGAGATGAGCAGAAGTCAAGGCAAAAATACATAAAACAACATAAAGAACAATATGGCATTACCAGAACCTAGCCCTCCTAGAACAGCAAGACTTGCACATCACAATGTAGAAGAAACAGAAGAAAGCAACCTTAAGAATAGCATCATGAAGATACTAGAGGCCTTTCAAGAAAAAATGAAAAATGAAATTGAGGAAAAGACAAAGAATTGGAAGAAATCAATAAAGAAATAGAGGAAAAGACAGAGAAAAAAATTGGAAAAAATCAATGAATCCCTTAAAGAAAGCTAAGAAAACCATGAAAAAGCAATTACACATGTGACAGAAACAGCTCACGACCTGAGAAGTGAAACGGAAACAGTGAAAAAGACACAAACAGAGGGAATGCTGGAAACAGAAAATCTGAGTAAATGACAGGAAATACAGATGCAAGAATAACCAACAGAATACAAGAGATAGAAAAGAGAATGTCTGGTGTAGAGGATAAAATAGAGGAGATAGATTCGTCAGTCAAAGAAAACACCAAAGTCAAAAAAAGTCATAACACAAAACGTCCAGGAAATCTGGGACACCATGAAAAGGCCAAACCTATGAATAATAGGGATAGAGGAAGGAGAAGAATACCAACTTAAAGGCACAGAAAATATATTCAACAGGATCATAGAAGAAAACTTTCCCAACTTAAAGAAGGAAATAACTAAGAAGATAAAAGAAACACCAAACAGACTAGACCACCAAACAACATACCCTTGTCACACAGTAATTAAATAACTAAAACTACAGAATAAGAAAGAATATTAAGAGCTGCAAAAGAAAAAGGCCAAGTGACTTATAAAGGCAAATCCATCAGAATAACACCCGATTTCTCAATGGAGATTTTAAAAGCCAGAGGGACCTGGACAGACAGATCATGGATGCCAGCCTAGACTAATATTCTCAGCAAAACTTTTGATCACCATAGACAGAGTGAACAAGACATTCCAAGACAAAACCATATTTAAACAATCCTTATCCACAAATCCAGACCTACAGAAAGCACTAGAAGGAAAATTCCAAACTAATGAAGTCAAATACACCCAAGAAAACGCAGGAAATATATAACACCACAGCAGTCAATCCAAAAGAAGAGAAGTACACACACTCTACCACCAAAAGATAACAAGAACTAACAATCACTAGTCATTTAATATCTCTTAATATCAATTGACTTAATTCACCTATAAAAAGACACAGGCTAACAGAATGGATATGAAAGCAGGACCCATCTTTCTGCTGCATACAAAAAACACACCTCAATTTCAAAGATAGACACTACCTCAAAATAAAAGGCTGGGAAAAGTCTTTCCAATCAAATGGTCTTAAAAAGGAAGCTGGTATACCTATCCTAATATCCAACAAAATAGACTTCAAACTAAAATCAATCAAAAGAGATCAAGAAGGACATTACATACTCATCACAGGAAAGATCCACCAAGATGAAGTCTCAATTCTGAACATTTATGTCCCAAACACAAGGGCACCCACATATGTAAAAGAAACATTACTAAAGCTTAAATCACACATATAACCACACACACTAATAGTGGGATACTTCAACAACCCACTCTCACCACTGGACAGATCTGCCACATCGAAACTTAAAAGAGAAATAAGGGACTGAAGTTATGACACAAATGGACTTAATAGAATCTACAGAACATTCCACCCTAACACAAAAGAATATACCTTCTTCTCAGCACCCCATGGAACCTTCTCTAAAATTGACCACATACTCAATCCAAAAGAGAATCTGAACAGATACAAAAAAATAGGAATAACCTCCTGTATTCTATCAGACCACCATAGTTTAAAGTTAGATTTCAACAACAACAAAAATTACAGAAAGCCTACAATCTCATGAAAACTGAATAATGCTCAACTGAATAACCAATGGGTCAAGGAAGAAATAAAGAAATTAATGACTTCATAGAATTCAATAAAAATGAATGTACTACACACACAAACTTATGGGACACTATGAAAGCAGGGCTAAGAGGAAAATTCATAGCACTAAATGATGGAGAAATCTCACACTAGTGACTTAACAGCACACCTGAAAGCTCTAGAACAAGAAGAAGCAAACTCACCCAGGAGGAATAGATGCCAGACAATAATCAAATTGAGAGTTGAAATCAATAAAATAGAAACAAAGAGACAATACAAAGAATCAATGAAACAAAGAGTTGGTTCTTTGAGAAAATCAACAAGATAAACAAGCCCTTATCCTGACTGACCAAAAGGCAGAGAGAGAGAGTATGCAAATTAGCAAAATCAGAAATGAAAAGGGAGACATAACAACTGACAATGAAGAAATCCAGAGAATCATGACGTCATAATTCAAAAAAACCTGTACTCCACAAAATTGGAAAATCTAAAAAGAACTGACAATTTTCTGGATAGCAACCATATACCTAAGTTAAATCAAGACCAGATGAACTATTTAAACAGACCAATAACCCCAAAAGAAATAGAGTCATTAAAAGTCTCCAAACCAAAAAAAAAGCCCAGGACCAGATGGTTTCAATGCAGAATTCTACCAGATCTTCAAAGAAGAGTTAATGCCAATACTCTTCAAATTGTTCCACACAAAAGAAACAGAAGAAATGTTACCAAACTCCTTCTCTGAGGCTACACTTACTCTGATTCCCAAGTCAAACGATGATGTAACAAAGAAAGAAAATTAAGACCAGTCTCCCTCATGGACATTGATGCAAAAATACTCAATAAAATATTGGAAAACAGACTCCAAGAACACATCAAAACCATTATCCACCATGATCAAGAAGGCTTCATCCCAGAGAGGCAAGGTTGGTTAAACATACGAAAGTCTCTCAGTGTAATTCACCATACAAACAAACTCAAAGAAAATAACCACATGATCATTTCATTAGATGCTGAAAAGGCATTTGACAAAATCCAACACCTCTTCATGGTAAAGGTTTTGGAGATAACAGGAATACAATGAACATACTTAAATATAATAAGGCTACAATTATCCTGATTCCCATGCCAAACAAAGATGCCACAAAGAAAGAGAACTACAGACCAATCTCCCTCATGAACATGATACAAAAATACTCAATAAAATATTGGCAAACAGCTGGGCTGAGTCCACCAGGTTGATCTCAATCCTTGGGGGCGTCTTTGCCCTGGAGGAGATGGAAATGGGGGGGTGGGCCGGGGAGGGGG